>PVHY01003094.1:0-113775 GCA_004024945.1 Uropsilus gracilis | reverse complement strand
TTTTAGGGGCATGATGTGGAGGACACATTTGCTTGATGTAACTATTAGGCATTGGAGGAGAGTTGGGAGAAAGCATTTTTGCATATATGTGTCTGGAGTTCAAGGATCAGATTTAGTCAGGACATATAACTTGGAAGTTATTAGTCAGGAAATACAGTGGAGTAAATACTCCAGGCAGGTAGTTCTTCTGTTTTTGTTAACTCCTAACTCTAGGTGAGAATTAGGTTGCTTGAACTCCTATTTGCTGACTTCCAGAAATAAGCAAGCAGTCCAGAGGGAAGAGAAAATGTAAACTTGCTTTTCTCACTTATTTCTTCCTGTTCGACTTGGGTCCCAGGCCTTAGCCAACTCATTTGCCCCACACCCTTCAGAGACCACTCCCATCTCCCCAGACTTCTCATTGTCCATGTGATTCGTTTTCTTCCAGCTTTTCCTGGTTTGATTCAGGGGAGGGGAGCCAGCCATCTGTGATTCTTTTCCATCTTTTCAAGGACCAGAAATTCTATTTGATTTTTAAAAATCAACAAGTAAGATTAAACAAGAGGAAAGCATATTTCTTTTTTAAGAGAAAAAAGATGGAGAAACTGGTTTTTTGTGTTTTTCAACTATCTGTGATAGCATTCCAAAGAGATTGAACCTGACTGGACTCAAATTGAGGAGATTCTGTTAAGAGTGCAGTCTCCTTTGACTGAGGAGTTTCCATGTTCTCTCCACCACCTAAGGAAGGGTGGAGTTGAGTGCAAGGGGTTGCTGGAGAAGACTAGGAAGAAGACTCGGAGGAGGCACCGGCATAGGGAGCAGAGAGACATGTAAAGAAGTCCCTTTTGCCTCTGGACTCTGGATTTGCACCTGGGACTTGGAGGACATGAAGAAGACTTGAGGAGTTGTGACCTATAGAGGTAAGAGATTATGGGGAGCTAACAATGACAGCCTTTACTTTGATCTGTGCTCTGATTTTGTTCTTTTTTTCCCAGACTTATCTGGTCTCCTTCTGCTCTTTTCTTATTGTCTCCCAAAAGAAGGAACCTTAAAATTGTGATAAGTTTTTGGACTTTAGTGACTCCACTTAAGGCCAACTGTTAGGCTGGGTATTTACCCATGAGGGGAAGGGTAACCTTGGTTGTTGAATGGGAAATTACGTTTTTTCTTTCTTCTCCTCTCCTCTGTTCTCCTCTCCCTTTCTTCCCCTCCCCTCCTCTTCCCATACAACTAATTTTATTAAAGTCATTTTTTATTGAAGGTCTTGCACAATGTACAATATGCTTTGTCTTTATGTGGCAGATGGCAGAACCCACTTAGAGTATTCAAGTTAGGGGGCCCTGGGCTACCCCTCAGTCTGCTCACTAACAATTTACCCAAACTGGGACAGCATACTGAGATAACAACAACAACAACAACAGAAGTGATGACTGCTAGGGAGAATAATTACTCAATCTGGAGAAATGTTAAAATATAAAAACTCTGAAATTCTACCATGGGAAAATATGTAGTGTGTTTCCGTAGGAAGACTCTCTAGGGTACAGTATGCAAGGGGAACCATCATCACTCATCCTGTTTCAGAAGATAGTTACAATTGTTAAAAAAATAAATTCACCAGAGTCAGTTTTAAAGATTGGGTTGACTTTATTCAATGATTCATGAATCAGGCAGCATTCAGTCTTGCAGGTTGCCAGTGATAGGTAGAAGGCAAAAACTGTAGTAGGCAAAAAGTGGGTGGGCTGTTGCAAGGTTATTTTCCTTTCAGGGCTGGCAGGGATCTCTCAGTAAGATGACCTAAGTGATACTGAGATTCCTGCTGAATGGGCTTTGGACTACATTTCTGGGAGAACTGAAAGTAATTACCCCATGAGACTTAGCATAAGTGATTTCACTTTGGACCTTTTATCTTATTTTAACACAATGATAGGTCCATACTGCCAACATAAAACAAACAGGAGAGATTCATAAAACCATTACAGTATAAAATTAAACTAGATGAGATAATTGACATTATTAAAATTTACAAAGGTATTTTGATGGAAATTAATCTACTCTATGTCCTTAGTATATCTTCTTTTATTGTCTTTTTTTTTTTTGGTCTATTTTTGTACTGGTGATTTCTTTTGTGTTGGTGACTTTCACAAGAAACTTATTCTATGACCCACTAGAACAAATGAATGTGGTATCAGAAGTGAAAGTTCCCCTATGACAACACTTTTCCCTCATGGATAAAATACAACTTATCTCCCAGAGACAATCACTTTTGACTGTTTTGTGTTTATCTTTCCCCATCTTAATATATTCAGGCAGGAAAAAAAATAGAGTCAGCCAGAGATTGACTGGTTTAAGCAACAGAAATTTCTCACTCAGAGCTTTGGAGGCTGGGATGTATGTATACTATCAAGGTGTTAGTTAACAAAGTCTCTATTTCCAGGGAGACTATTTCCTGGATCTCTTCTTGCTGTATCCACATAGGTAGAGGAACTCTCTGGTGGTCCCTTTGGTAAAGACACTAATCCGGGACTCTACCCTCAAAACCTATCCCCTGAAATGACCACCCTTGGAAGTAGGTTTCAAGGTGTGAGTTATGGAGGACACAAACATTCAGTCCATCATATCTTTTTATATACATATATAAAAACTCCATAGGAACCTTTTCTCTATACACATATATAAAAAGATATGTTTTTACAAATGTAGATGGGGTGATTATATATTTCTGAAACTTATAGTGGAAATGTTTCCATTAATGCATTTAGCTCTATGTCCTTATTTAAGTAGTTGAAATTCATTTTGTACTTGTGTTAATAGATTCCATTTCATCCCACTGAAAAGTATACACAAAAAGATAACATTGAAGTGAATCATACCTTCTTTTATTTGTTAAAATGAAAACATTATTAAAAAATCATCTGAATAAGTGGTACCTGTTTTTTTGTCCCAGTAATAGCAAATACTAGTCTTGGGTTAGCCAATAAATTGAAACAGAGTCTGAAAAGGTAAGTAGTTTAATTTGTCAACAAGTTGAGGAGGTCAGCAGACTCAAAGACCACGGTCCTGCTCTTTGGTAAAGCTCAAGGGTGTTTATCCAGAATTACAAGGGAGAGGAGGGGGAACAGGCAAGGATCAACTCATCCATCATTGCAACACAGGGTGAAACCTCTAGAGGTTCTGAGGTCATCTTGCTTTCATCACCTGGTGGTTAGCAATTCAGACATTATCTTCCTAATGGTGCTCTTTTCCCTAGGAATGTAAGAAACTAAAGTTTGTTAGTTTACCTAGAGGGTAAATCAATAAAATGGGAGCATTCACCTGGTGAGACAGAGAGAACAAGTCTTGTACTGCTGTATCACTAACTGTATGTCTTTTGCTCATTCATGGAAAGGGAGAACAAATCCACAAATCTGCAAGACAACAGTATGAAAAGCAATATGTGCCTAACAGAAATGCATAGACTCTTGTCTCTTGATCATTAGAGTGGGAAGTCGAAGAAAACAGATTCAACAATTTCTCTGATAAAAGAACAGAGATGGAGGATAAAAACTAACGTTAAAAAAATTGCGAAAGGGATTATACAGAAGAGGCAGAAAAACTTAATGCAAAAATCTTTTGTGGTTTTCTCTTCTATTGCAGGTTGACCTAGTAAAGGAGAAAGGACTTTCCTTTTTAGAAATGAGAACAAAGCCTCAGTTTTTGAGGGCAGTACAGAAAAAAAGCAAGGAACAAGAGTGAGTTCTCTAATGGTGAGGTCCAAGTAGCTCTGGGTATATTGTTTTTAAAAAACAAGTCATTCTTGATCTCTAAGTTTCTACTAGTAGAAATGTAAGCTTTTAGGTTTTAGAGTATATATCTAAGGCCTTTAAAAAATTAAGCCTGTGCATTGAGAAAAAAATTTTTTTCTTCTGAGAGGAAGGAGGAATTAAATCCATAGAAACATTTTCTCTAAGGAATTAAAGGCTTCATTGTTGATAGAGAAATAGTATTAAAGGAAAATCTCTTGCATTAGAAGACAAAACTTCAGTAGTTAAATCCAAGGAAGGGGGAAAAAAAAAAGAAAGATATTTTTGATAGAAAAGAGGAAGTGACTTTAAACAATATTTTTGAAGAACCCTGCTTCTGTGTTTCTTACATTCTTAAGGACTTGTCTTATAGGATGGGGGCATGGGGGTCAGGACTTTGTTCCCCTGGCTTTGGATGGGAGAATGACTTGTGCTGGGTGGTGTTCACAGGGAACAGCATGATGACATCTAGCTGTGGATATTTACTACCTGACATGGGTCCAGGAGCTGATACTGTCCAACAGAGATGAACCACTGGGAATTCCAGAAGCAATTCCCACTTGATAGGGATTAAATTTGCAGGCTTCTGAAATCCATTTTGTTATCTGGAATAAAAATCTCAGTGACAGAGTTTATTAGATAATCAAAATGAGGATTTGAACCCCTGAGAACAGATTTCATTCTGTGAGAACTATATCAACAATTAAAAGTGTGGGTATGCTGAACTAACTGGTTACTTACTTGCAGCTTGGCTTTTCAGTACAAAGTGAGAGCAAACCAATCAATCAGATATTGAACCTAAAAGAAAGTAGTAGACTAACACTATAGGGGCCCTTTTGAGTTAAGTAGGTGTAGGATACTTGGTCACCTTGGGAAAATGAGTATACAACATGAGGTGTGATCTGGATCACCCAGGGGTGGGGGTGGGGGGCCGCTGATGGATGTATGACTTCCTACATTGCATCCCAGAGATTGATCAGTGATAAGATTTGAACCATGAGGAGGGGTTGAGAGTATGGTGCTATTACATCAGATGATCAAGCAGATATCTGCTCAGCAGACTCATCCCCCCTAATGCCTATTGTCAGTTTCACCCACCCCTTTTTTCTTCTTCTCATACCCTTGCATGACTGCTGCTGTATGATTATTCCATCAGTAAAAAAGGCCAGAATCTTGGTCTTCAGCAGATACACAATGGTAATCTGCTCTATAGCTCCTACTTCTTTGACAGTGTGACAGTGTGTGACAGTGCTCATACAACATGCAAGTTTGAGTTTAGTGTATATAATTAAGAGCAGTGAGGCGCTGATGTCAAAAAATAATGACTTTTAGAGGTGGGGACTTCTGGTCCTGAATTATTTTGACTTCACTTAGGATCCGATATTGTCTGTGTATAGAGAAAGAGGAATGCTGGGGTCTTAACCACTTCTCTGATTCCTAAGGACATCTTGGAGGCTGTACCCATTGTTTCAATCTTCTTCATCCAGCTCCTTGGTCATCAACAGAGGTTGAAAGGCTGACTTACCTGTAGGTAACAATTTTTTGCACAACTGCTTTGGGGCCCTCAAATCCGCAGACGGCTTTGCTCTCCTTTCTGATGGTGGAGCTGGTAGGGTTGGGGATCCCAGAACATTTTATAATACATTCTCTCTTCCAACACTAAATTGGAAGGGCTGACACTGGAATGAGTATAGAATGGCTGTGTGGTGGGGAGACTATTGGATGGGAAGGATGGTGAGGAACTGAATAGGTATTTCTAGCAGGGCCTCATCACAATGATTTAAAGTCTATTGCAAAATTCATGTGGGTGGGAACTGAGTCCACTGAGGAGCAGGAGAAGGAAAGTGGTATGCTCCACCACCAGGATACTGCCCCCCGAGGGGCTTAAACATTTCAAGGAAGACCCTTCAAGGAAGGCCCAGAATAGGAACCCACATTGTTCCAGGGTGAAAGTTGTGTTTTTTGAAATCATCATTCTGGATAGATGTCTAGGAGTGGAATTGTGTTGGTGGCATATGGGTAAGATTGCGGTGGGTACACCTTGGTGGTGACAGTGATGGGGCACCCCAATGTTACGTCAGTTAAAAATGAGTTAAATAAAAGGAAAAAAATCATTCTAGATTTACATAGAAGGCATAAATTAAATTTGGTAGATAAACAATATCTGAGACAAATACGTTGAATGTGACTAAGATTTAAAAAGCTTTTTAATCTTTCCATTTTAAATTAAATGTATGCCTTATTTTCACCTCATTTTTTTTTCATTTTAATGAAAACAACATATAACTTATTGTGTACCAGGAAATAGAAGAGATGCTATTCCCTTGAAGAGATTAATGTTTTAAAACCTGGATAATGATGTAGTAGGAGAGAGGTGGAAAATTAAATAGTCATTCTACCTGGAAAGAATGATTTAATATAAAGCCACAAGGTAATAAAATTCTTTAGTGTGTAATATTTCTAGTTCCAATTTCAAGGTGAAAGAAAAGAATACATGTAGATTTTTTCAATAAAAGAATTTGATCATTTGTTCAGAATGAGAAAAAAAGAAATTTGAATATTTTTTAATTGGTATTCTTAAAAAGCAACTTAACAATATGTGACATGTTCTTTATTAACAACCTATTTCTCTTACAGACTCTATGAGTAAAAGAGAAATTAAAAAAAATAAACATTTTTATTGAATAAGTTTTGTTTATTTACATTTGCCTTTTGGGTGTTCCTTCCCCCTCCACACCCCCACCCCTCCTGGTCTCTCCATCTCTTCTTTCACTGCCTTTTAACGTTTAATTTTTAGTCCCTTGGGTTCTTCCTCTTCTTTCCTTTTGTCCAGTGTGGACGTGGTTTGCTGGGACACAGTGGTCTGTGCTTAGTTTTCCAAGTGTCTTTTTGCTGCTGGCCACCAGTTCACACATGATGTGTTCTTTCAGTGCCTCCTCCTTCTTTCTGATTGACTGCTCCGACCCATCTTCTGTCATATTTTGCTCCTTTGTTTTGTAGTTCTCATTGCTGGCATTGGGAGCGTTTCACCTGGCCGAAGTTTGTGCACTCATTTTTTTGATGGAGATAGGCCCTGGCAGATGATTGGTCTGGTTCATCCTGGGGCCACTGCCCATCTCTGTGGCTTTCCTCACCCCCTAAAGTGGGAGGGTCCTTTGATCATGCTGAAGGCATCTCAGAATGGGAAATTCCATTCTCATCGTTGTATATCTCAGTGGTTGTATTTCTGAGGTAGTTTGTCTCTTCAATCAGTATTATAGTCCTGTGTCCCATGGATCTGACATGTTTGTTGTTTTGGAATACTTCTTTGTTTTTCATTTCTGTATTCGTGTGCAACTGCAGTTGAGTCGCTGATTTAGTTGCTTCTGATGAGGGTTGACTGGATTTGGAGAAGATCAGAAGGAATGACCCCTACCACCCACAACAACCCCCCCCCCCCACGTCCAGCAAGGGTGGGGGGCGCAGGGCCAGCATATGACTGAACCTGGTGTGTGGGTGGGGTTACCCCCACCTGCCCCAGCCACCTTGTGGTACGGTGGCTCGAGGGTGTCCCCAGTCACTCCCCGCCACCCTGGCATGCAGCGGGCCCCCCCTACCTTATGCTCCCCAAACTCCAAAAGGAGTGTGACAGGCTGGGCAGCCGGGGACTCAGGGCCTGGTAGCATGACTCGAAAAAGTATTTTATATAAATAAAAATCTCTGGAATAAGACAATATAGAGTCACTACTTTAAGGCCAAAGTATAAAAAGAGACATAAAAATAAACATTTTTCTCAAGGAAGAGAAGGTAACTTCATATAGTTTCCTGAAATGAAGAATAAAATCTTACCTTTAAGTGTGGTGAAGGTGCACATAGAAGAATTAGAATAAAATATTTGATGGCAATAAGGAAAACGTTTCATGTCTAAGGATCCCACTTTCAAGCTACTGATAAAGGCAAATGACAACAAATATAAGATCTTTAACACCCAGGTCAAAGAAAATGAAGACTATATGTCTTATCTTAGAGAGTTGTCCCATGCCATATTGTCTTAGAATTCTCCTTGGTTCTGTTTTTAGGTCTGTTAACATTAGAGCAAGTGCCCTTTTCAGCTTGATTGTGCCCTAAGGCTTTTGATCATGGAGAGGAATTTCAGACAGCGAGGGCCAGAGGTCACCACAGAATTTCCCCTATGGCTGCTGCCCTTTGCCTGTGATTATCTTTGTTACCACGTCCAGATTTCTTGGGGGTGTCTGTCTGTCTGGACACACACAAGACAGAGGGGGTGTCCAACCCCTTGCAGTGGCGTGCCTGTCGGTGTGACCTGGTGAGTTTTCCAAGAATGGGGATTGTCCTTAATTCACTTGCTCAGATGCTGTGGACTCATGGAGATATCTTTGCAGATCTTCAAATTCATTTGCGTCCTCAAAGGGCACAGTTATTCCTGTCCCCTTAAAAATATGAAAACATAGAAGCATTGTTTTTATATAAAGGGGAATTTTGAAGGATGAAGCTGTAAAACATCCATCTTCCCCTCCCTGTGTCAGCTGTACTAACTTTGAAAAGATGTGCAAATTTCAGTTCCTTAGTTAAGAATGATAGCTAGTAGTAGTCTGTGAGTCCTGTGTGCTTCCTGGAAGAGGAAAGAATCACTGTATGACTGTTTGGGAGTCTCTCTTTGTCTCCACATTGTCATTTCTATAACACCCATGGAGGCGTTAAAAACTGGAAGAAAGTGGCTTTGGGGAGACTCCCTAAGACAGGGCAGGAAGAAGTGAATGTACTATCATGAGGAAAATTTATTCTAGAGTAAAACTTCACATCTATTAAACAGGGATTCAAAATAGAATATTTATGATTAATGAGGGCTGAGGGAGGACAAAAACTGAATACTCTTCTACCTAGATCTACTTGAATTGAGACTAGACCAAAGACATGGGCAGATGAAGATTAAACATATGAACTTTACTACTGAAAGAAAATGAGACTAAACGATGTAACTCTGGCCTATGACCGAAAGGATCTTCACATTCTTTGGATTAAGGAACCTTTTCCAGCTGGTCCAGCTAGACAATACAACGGACTAGCTCATAATGCATGCTCTGAAGGTCAGTGGATTGCTCCTGCCCTTTTCTCCCGTGCCTTTCAGTAGCATTTAAAACAACTGTTTATGCTCTACCCCAACACTTTTTTTCTCTTGGCTTTCAGGACATCAGATTTCCTGGGGTGTCCTTTGATTTCACTGGCTGTTTCCTGCTGATTTCCTCTGCTAGTTCTCCCCCCTCTCCCTGCACTGAGTGTTATACCACAGAGGGGCTCACTCTCCCTGAATCACTTTCCTGCTTTCCTCTGCTACACCCCCTTAGTGATTTCATTCAAATGTGGCTTCATGCTAATGACCCTGACATTTAAATCTTCACCCTGGACTTCTCCCTAAGCTTCAGATTCTTATATCCAACAGTCTAGTCAACATTTCCACTTTCATGTCCCATTGGCTGTCCAGTTGAACACATCCAAAGTCAAACCCTAGTCTCCCCAGCCAGCCTGTTCCTCTGTGTCTCCTCTTTTCTAGTTGTGCAGGTCAAAAGCTGCACAATCTCCTGCATTCCCATTCTCTTATAGCTCACATTCAATTTGTCAGCAAATCTTTATAGACTCTTCTTCAGAATAAATTAGGGATCTTATCACTTCTCCCTACCTCCTTGACTACCACCTTCATCTTCGCCACCACATCCACTCTTACCTGGGTTGCTGCAGTAGCCACAAAGCTGTTTCCCAATACTGTGGCCTTCATAGTCGATTCTTAGAACAATAGTGTGAGTCAAAGGGATCTTTTGGAAACTAAGTCAGGTTAGTGGTTCCAAGTTCAAAAGATGTCAAAGCCTTTCTATTTAACATAGGTCAAAAGTTAAAGCCTTTGCTTATATCTATAAAGTCTATAAAACCTGTTTCTACTCTGTTCTTTCCTGACCCATCTCTTACTAATCTTTCCCTAAAATCAGCCTTCCCAGCAACATTCTTGCTGGTTCTCAAATAGACCAGGCATACTCCTGCCTTAGAGATGTTCCGCTTGCTATTCATAAGTGTTGTTCAACTATCACCTCTCACTGAGACCTTCTCTTCCTCTCCCATTTAAAATTGGACACTCTGTTCCACCAAACACTCAACAACTCACTCAATTTCCCTTTCCTTGTTTTATTTTCTCCATCACACTCGTCATCATTTGACACAGAATAGATTTTATTTAGCTAATTATCTTTTCCCTTGCTTGATCACATGGCCCTCACAAACATATACAGTTAGGACTCTTACCTGTTTTGCTTCTTTCCTAGTATCCAGACCAGACAAGGGCCCAGAAAGTGATGCTCATTCAAACATGTATGGAACGAATCATTGAAAAAAAAGGAATGAATGAGTGATTCTCAAAGAGGAAGCAGTATAATTCAGCATCCCCTTCTTGCTTCTGAACTCACCAGTCAGAAAACTTTCATCTTCCATGATGCTTAGTGGAAACCTCTGCCCATAGAAATCTGAGAATTGGTAAATATGTGTTTTCCTCAAAAGTGATGCAGGAAAATGTAAAAACCCATTACAAAATATCTTTTAGAATTGGAACAGTGCTGACTGTTTCCCCCAGAGGAGGAAATAGAGAAAAAGATCAACTTCATGCAAAATATCCCGGGTAAAGAACAAAAGTCAGATTTTTATAACTCAGAAAAAGAAATAAAATGAGATCATTTGTGTCAGAAAAGTAGGAATTGCTTTTATGCAAAATCTCATCTCTAAGCAATTCACCTTTGGTCTTAAAACTATGGCAAGGGAATAAAAAGTGACTACTCATATGAGAGAATAAAAAGCATATTCCAACAAAGCATTCATATAAAGGGAGACTATATAGGTAAGAACCAAGAAATGAATGAGATTTTTTAAAACGGACAAGTGAAAAAGTAGCTTGGTATACAGTTTCTTGAAAAAGATTCCTAGAGCCTACAGCTGTTTAAGGACAAACTCTTAGTAGGAAAATAATACAAAATAGAATGAATGAAAATATTTGTGGTAGTAAAGGTGGTTTAGACTTGTTTTACAGCTTCTGCATGGTTTGTGGTTACATGCATTCTTTTAGTTCTGCCATTGTGATTACTCCTCCCAAAACCTGAAATGACATTCTAGAGGTGAGTTAGCACCACATCACCTATTGTGTCACTTTAAACTCAGGGTTGAGGAAACATGCTCAGTGCCACACCCAGAGAGCAGGCAGCAGTGGATGGTTATCAGGTTTTACTAGAATCTCGTGGAATCAGATTACTATGGGAAATATTTATGAAACAATTTTTAGGTTTCATTTAACTAAGAAAATTACATTAAAGCAAAATGCTTCTAGTAAGGAAAGCTGAATTGTATTGATTGTATAAGAATGAGAATAACAGCATTTAATACGATTGTGTGTTAGGTTGGAACTTTTATTTTAAAGGGGAAAATGATCATGTTCTTTGTGCAATTCATCCATTTACAGGCTTGTACTGTGTTCAGCTTATAAGCACCATGAAATATCAGAGGTGCATAGACACATAGAAGCTAAAAAGTTAATTTTACACAGTCAAGAATAAAGAGTTAAATATATAAAAATAAGAAACCTACATGACTTGAAAATGTAAAATGACTTTCCATTATGCAGGGAGATGCCCACTGTCTTTGAGGCTAAGGTGACAGGGTTAGGCAGAGGAGTTCACCTGTGCGCATCTGGTCATCTGACTCACAAGGGAGAATTTGTGCAGAGTGTATTCCATGAGGTGGCCATTTGCCTGGCCACTCATGATGTGTCAGCAAGAAGGGAAGAGTTGATTTCCACACTATGTGTGGAGTATCATTTTAGCAGAAGATAGCCCAGCAGTGCCACAGAAGGTAGGAGAAACAGGGAGCCTCACAACCTCCCTTCGCTGATGGGTGCTTTGGTTGCAGGGGTCTGGCACTGGAGGGGTGGGGGAGTATAATGAGAGTCACAACAGAAAGATGAGCCCTTTAAGGTTGAACTGTTTATATAATAAAAAAATCAGTTGCACACATGATTTCCTTCTTGGTGACAGGGAATTCTGATTTGTGCTGATATGTGTTCTGCTTTCAGAAAAAATAGCATGAGTAGTTCAGACCTCCATGATCTCCTTTTCTTCCAGTTCTCCATCTGGCAACCAGTGGGATCCCATCATGTTTTGATGAAAGTACTTCAGTGTCAAGGCCTTCAAGCCTTCTGTAGGGTCAGCGGCCTGTCTACCTCGACCTCTGATCACTTGTTCTTGGCAACCAGCCTCCAGGCATGAGGGCTTCCTCCAAAGAACCAACTCTTTTGATACATGCTGTTCTTTACTCTTTGCACTGTTGACTAAGTAAAATTAATTAATTTAAATGATGTTAATGGACATAAGGCTAATTTATAACTGTTTATGATTTAGGGATACAGGTTCAACCTTTACAAATGTATGTCGTTACACCATGCACACCTCTGCACCTCCAATAATCCTCTGCCATGGTTTCCATAGTCTCCTTTCTGCTATGCTCCCTTTCTGGAAGCCTCCATTCTTCAGTCAGAATTCAAGGGTTTGTTTTTGTTTTTATTTTCTCCTTTCCTTTTACATAGCCAATATCTACCCATTCTTCAGGGCTCAGTTTCTCAGAAAGCTAGGTCCCTGTCACCCCCTATCTAACCTTTGTTTTCCTGGAATGATCTGTCATGAGGCCAATTTCTTTTCTTTCATGGTGCTTATTGCAATTTCTAATGACACATTATTTGTTTTTTGTTTAAGGTTCATCTTCCCCATAGAACCATAAGGCCTTTGAAGACAAGGGTCAGAATGGTTTTGCTCCCTATGTCATGCCCAGTTTTGCAGGAAGAATTGGCTGGTAATTGCCACTAGAGAAGAGTACAGTGAGTGTACTCCAGGAGCTAGGCACTTGCTAGTTGTGATATGTTTCTCTGGTATATGTGTATGTGTGTATTATGTATTTTCCATATAATGGTTCCTTATGGAGATGCAGAGATGAGACGACTTGAAATAATTATTAGAAAAACTGAGACCACCTAACTAGAGGGCTGGTGAATTGGTGGGGGAGGGGAGTGACAACCATGAGGCCTACGTGGAACATGTAAGTACTGCCAAAGGATAAATAATATGGTATCTGGGTCCCAAGGAATCATTCAGGATGGCTGCTTGGACCATGGCTTTAGTGCAAAGAGAGTTGTGAAAGAACCTGAGAATGTCTGAATCACATGAATCAAGAAATGTGAATTTAGAAAAATGTTCTATTCATTTTAAGTTTTTAATAATGACCTATGTAATGTCTCCCCTCCTTTCTTCTTTTCTAAATATAGTCTATCTTTTCTCATAATATCATAGGTATTCATTCAGGTATTCATGTATATCCAAACTATCTGGGGGGCAATATGTTCTGCATTGTATAGGACTGAAAAAATGCAAAATTAAGCCTCATTTCTGCTTTTTAGGAGCTCAGCATTTAGTATGGGAATTTATGTGTGTGTGTAAGGGAGTATTAATATGGTCAGTAAACATTCAAATTATTACAACATGCAGTCATGTATATAAATACTTTAAGAAAGTAGAAAAATGAAGTGTTCTATTATTTCAGTAGCACAGCCAACAGTACTCTAACTTACTGACCTTTCGAGCACCACTTAGGATTTACCAGTGAGTTAGAAGTGCAGAGCTAAGAACACTCAACCAGGGTTGTATTTAAGCATTAGCAAATCAGTACTATAAATGTTCAGACCAACCATAACATGTCTGATCAGCTGGGACTCCCAACCAATAAGAACAAGTGTTGAGCAAATACCAGCTTCATGTAATGTTGACTACTTTGATATTGTGAGAGATAATAAATATATATTTGATCTCTGTCCCAGTTTCTGACACAGAGTTTCCAAAACCTTGGTATTTTTAAAGAAAACTATAATGGTGTCTTTTAGTATTAATGACTTGAACTTTGGAAAGCCCCTAAGTCACCTAGCTAGGGGCTGGTTGGCAGGAGAACTGATCTTGTGGTTGGAGGATTGGAACTTTTAGTCTCACACTTTACCTCTGGGGAGGTAGAGGGGCTGGAGATTATGTTCAATCACAAGTGACCAGTGAGTGAATTGATCATGTCTATGTAATGAAGTCTCCAAAAATTAAAAAAAAATGACAGGATTTGGAGAGCCACTTGGTTGGTGAATATGTAGAGGTTTGGGGAGAGTGCCATTTGGAAAGGATTTGGCAGCTCTGAGCTACTCCCCAAACTTTGTTCTGTGCACCTCTTCCACCTGATTTAATAACATTTCACAAGAAACCAGTAATCTAGCAATTTAATGTTCTCTGGGTTCTATGAGTAGTTCTAGTAAATTAATAATACCTGAGAAGGGGTTGTTGGAACTTCTGGTCTAGAGTTGGTTAGTGACAATCTGGTTTTGGAATTGGCATCTGAAGTAGTGGTGGTGGGAGGTATATGGGATTTTGACCCCTTAATCTGTGGATGTAGACAAGGCGATGGAGCCAGAGTCAGAAACCTGGGAGAAGAGATGTGTCCATGAGACATTTTGGTGAAATGTTAATGTGACCTGTGGTTTCTCCCCTTTCATCCCTGGAATCTTTAATCATAATATGCTTGACTCATGGGGTTTTTAAACTGGTAAAGAGCTGAGTGTTGATTGAGGTTTTCAGGCCTCCAAAACAGTAACTTTTGTAGGTGATAAGTCCTAGGTAAATGGTAGCTCTTGCCATTCCATTTCTTCCACAAGTGCTTTGGGGATCACACTAATCAGCTAGAATGAGAACCTAGAGGACAGAGAAATGAGCGTTCCTAGGGCACTTGGGATGGGATCTGTAATTACACTGCTGTTCTTAAACACATATTTCAACCAGAAAAACTCTGCTTAAGTTCCATGGCCCAGGGAAGGGCACAGTGAAGGACTTGGATTTTTCAAGGTGACCCATCCCTTCTTCCTTCCCTCTGTTAACCACTTTATAGTCTGTTTTTTTTTTTTAAATCCATCTCTGTTAGTTCATCTGGTTGGTTTCTCTGTATACCACATGTGAGTGAAATCATGGCATGTTTATCTTTGTCTGACCTATTTCAGTAAGCATGATATCCTCTGAGCTGTCTATGCTATTGTAAAGGCATGATCTCATCTTTTGTAAGAGAACTGAATTCCATAGAACTATATTGCATTGTGTATGTACACCACAGCTCTTTTACCAATTCATTGGTTCCTGAGCACTTAGGCTATTTCCAACTCTTGGCTATTGTAAATAGCACTGAAATAAACATGGGGTACTGATACCTTTTGAATAAGAATTTTTGCATCGTGGGGGTAAGTGCTATAACTGGGACAACAGAATCGAATGAAATTCCTATATTCAAGTTTTTGAGGAACCTCTTTCCATAATACCTGCACCAATTTACAGAAAGGTTCCCACCAGCAGTACAGAAAGGTTCCCTTCTCTGTTCTGTTGTCAGTTTGTTAGTTTTAATGGTTTCTTGTCCTTTTGTTTGCTTTACCTATATCCTACATACAGCCCACCTATGAGACCATCTGGTATTTCTCTTTTTCTTTCTGGAAAATTTCTACCACCACGATTCCTTCTAGCTAAAGCATATAGCAAGGGAGAGGGGAAAAGAAGAGGGGGAACAGGGAATGAGCACAAGAATCAAAATGATGATTCATGGTTGACATGATGGTGGGAGAACCTCTGGTAATACAATGATGTAAAAATATACATAATTTTCATTATGAGTTAAAAAAAAAAAGATTCCTTTCACTCCATATCCTCACTGACACTTGGTTTTTATCTTTTGGATAATAACCATTCTCATAGATGTGAGGTGATAGCTCACTGCTGTTTTATAAATTTATTTTTAAATGAAGTTAATTTAAGCTTTGCATTAAAAACATTTTCTAGAATACATTCATCTTTACTTTAAATTGATTATTTTCACAGATGCTCCAGCCTTTTGTATTGCCATGTATTTTAAAAACTTATTTTATAGTTTATTTTCTTTCATTCTTGTTAACTTTTGGACAATATATGATTTCTCCCCTTCCGTGTTGTCCCTGTAGTTCTCCCACCACCGTAGCACCCATGACTCATCACCATAGTCCCTGTACTCTTCCCACCCCTGTTTTGACCCCTTGCCTTCTCCCTTCCCTGCTGTTTGCAACAGGGCTGCAAATTTTGTCTTTTTCCCGATCCTTCATTTAGTTTCTGTATATTCTGGATATAAGGGAAACCATCTGACATTTATTTTTCTCTTTCTGACTTATTTCTCCTAGTATAATCCCTTCCAGTTCCATTCATGTTGCTGCAAATGGTATGAATTTATTTATTTTTTGAATAGTATTCCATTGTGTGAAGATACCACATTTTTTTGATCCACTTGCCTGTTTTGGAGCATTTAGAGTTTTCCATATTTTGGCTATTGTGAATAGTGCTTTAAGCTCACTGTGGTTCTAATTTACATGTCTCTAATGACAAGAGATGAGCCTCTTTCCATGTGCCTGTTGGCTAACTGTATGTTTTTCCTTGGAGAATTGTCCATTCAAATCCTCTGCCTATTTTTGAAAATTTTTTTTTTGTTTTTGTTGTTGCATTTCTGAATTCTTTATATATTTTGGATATTAACCCTTACTGGATATATGAGGTAGCTTTGCCATATAAAGTCACTAAAACATGAAATGCCATTGGCTGGAGATATAGGAAAAAGTGTTTTAGGAAGGGAGGCAGAAACAACCATGAGGATTGGCAGTCCTAGGGGTACTAGGAAAGAAAAGATCTTACTGGTTCCAGGAAGAAACAGGAGGGCCAGGACCAGTGGAAGTAGCCAGGAAATGGTATCACATGAGCAGATGTGCTCAAGAGCCCAGGTAGGACACTTAGAAATTTTGAGCCATACTTGCCATACTTGGGATATAACAAAGGCAATAAGCAGCAGATCAGGACTTCTGCTATGGGACCTGGGGAGGTTGAGACAATATTACCACTGCAGTTTGGGGTAAGAAGAACAGTTGTGACTTGTTGGGGGAAGGGTTTCTTACAGCTAGTAGGTAAAGCTGTCTCTAGTTGCTCTACCCAGCAACCCTGGCTTTGCTTCCTGGAGAGGGAGCAGAGTAGGTAAGTCAGGTCAGGAAGTCCCAGTCATTTGCACTTTCCATAGCAGGTGTTTGGACAGCTAAGGCACTCCCTTGCCACTAGGTAACTAGAGAGGAACTTGCAGGTAAGGCTCCTGATTCATTTGATGACCGCTTAGAAATTTTCTTATACTCATATTAAAAGCATTGTTCTGAACTGTAGTTCTTGGGTTAAAAAGGAAAAAAAAAAGGTTGATGGATGGGGCATTTAGGTTGTTGAAGCTAGAGGGGGCAAGGAAGGCAAAGAGGAAGGCTATTCAGGGAGCTGAGGAGGGATTCCCTAGCATTTGCTTCCTTCCCTCTGAAAATCATAAACATCAGCAAAAATTGGGGTGATTCTGGAGGGAGTGGAAATGCTGATAATGACATCTCTCTGGGATGTATACACTCATATTTAGAAATGTATACCCACATGGGCACTCTATGTGACTATACAGTTTGAAACAAAGTTTTAATCAAGCTTTAAACTTTATAAAATTTTATTTTACTCCCATCCCCTAAAAAGGAACTCTCCTAGAGTCTCAGAAAAGATGTTCTTTATTCCTGTCCTCTGTAACCTTCTCCTCCCAGGCCAGCCATACCCTCTCCTAGATATGCAAATTCAACCACTCAACTGATAATTTCCTACATTCTATCACATTTGAAAGTAATTTTTCTGTCTTTATATCTCAAGAATGTGTGGAAATCAGCCCAGGCAAGACACTACTGGCTAGCAATGACTTGCAATGTTTCTACTAGTTAATGACATACATAGATATAAAATGTTTTTAATCCTACCCTTACTAGCAACAAGAGAAATTTCAAGCGTTGCAGGACACTGACAGAATGAATGTATAAGCAACTAACTCATTGCATTACCAAGTTTGTTATTAAGCTAAATTATTTAGCTAATAAATTATTAATTAAAAGAAGAGCTAACTTTTAAAAACACGTAGTAGAGTCAGACACTATTTTCTAAGTGCTTTGTATGCATCCATTTAATTCTCAGCACATTTAGCAGATAGAGGCAGGGACATTTAGCAAATAGCCCTATGACTGGCAGCCAGCAAGTGGTAGAGTCAGGATTTGGATTTAGCTGGCCAAGCTCTTGTAAGCATTAGTGAATAGTTTTCACGAGGAACAGGGTGCAGGAATGGTTGCTGGAGTCTATTGGGTTACACTGTTGGGATAGTCTTTTGACATTGTCTCATGGGCTTGAAGTAGCCTCCCAGTGAGAGGATTTAACAGCTTTGTTTGACACCAACATTCACATTTTTCTCGAAAATTTCGTTGTTTTTTTCATTAAAAACAAGAAGGGTGGGGCCGGGTATGGTGGTGCATGCCTGTAGGGGACAGCCTAGGAAGCCACTGCTGGGGCCAGGGATCTCAGTTCAAGTCCCTGGCACGTAGGAGACCTAATTAAAAAAAAAAAAAAATAGCTGGGCGTGGTGGCGCATGCCTGTAATCCCAGCTAGTGGGAAGCTGAGGCTGGGGATTGCTTGAGTCTGTGGTACCCTGGGCAACGTGAGCCTACGGTTCCACGGGCAAAAATAGCAAGACCTAGTCTCAAAAAACAAAAACAAAAACAAAAAAAAAAAAAAAAAAGGAAGGTGGGAGGAGAGATGTTCCTGATGATCCCTTCCAGTTCTAGGACAAATAAAATCTCCAGCATTTCTGCAGTACAACGCTAGTCTCCTGGTACCTGCGGAAGAAAGCAGATCAGTTTGCTACCTATACCCTCCTAGGAAAAAGTTGTGGGGTATTGGTACCAAGAGAGGAAGTTCAGAGCGCCAGGAAAGTGTGACTTCTACCCCCCCCACCCAACCAAACAAAAGAACCCCTAAACATAGTTACTAGCTGCCTACTAAGTGCTGTGTGTTTTTAAGTGATTATGTAATTCTCCCAGGAAGCTTGTGCAGTGGGTAGTACTGTCTCCATTTAAAAACTGAAGCTGCGGCTGAGTCATACCAAATGACTTTCCCAAAAAGGCCCAGGTAGTAAGGGGTGTAGGCAGGCTTCAAATCCAGTTTCACTCCACAGCCCACGGGCATTTCACAGCCCACGCCTCCATTCACCTCGTTCCAGTCCCACGACAAGCCTCTGGTTATCCTTCCCCCTTTCACCGAGGAGAAAAGAGAATCTCAGAGGCGAAAGGACCTGGGGGCGCAGGGGGTCTGGCTGGGAGTAGCAGCCTGGAGAAGAGCGGCCAGAACCGCGCAGCTGGGCGCCCAGCGGCTCTCCCCCTCCCCAGGTCGGATTCGCGTCCCGCCCGGCCGAACTACACTTCCCAGCAGTACGCGGGCGCGCGCACGCGTACTGTCGTCTCCGCCATGGCGACTGTGCTGTCCAGGGCGCTCAAGCTCCCGGGTAAGGAGTCGCCGTCTCGCGACCACCCCACCTGTGCCCGGCCCGGGGAGACCCGGAGATGAGGTTCTGGGGGCGAAGCCGGTCGGGGACTGGATCCTATCCTGGCGGAGCTGCAGGCGCGCGGAGGCGAATGGGTGCAGCCCCCGCGGTCTGGGGTCCGGGCGCCAGCAGGGGGCGAGAGGAGCGCCCGGAGGGTCGGGGGTCGTGGGCGCGGGGCGAGCCTGGGAGACTCCAGGGGAGGGGCACCTGGAGAGCGCGGGCCAGGTGGCTCCGAGGACGGACGGGCAGGCGCGACGAATGTCAGCGAGCGCGTCGTCGCTGTCCTCAGGGGAGAACGGGGAGGGAAGCATCCTCGGGAGTGCCGCGAACGGGTCATCGCAGGGTCTCCAGGACCCTCTGTCTTGGGCTGGACCTGGCCAGGGGCTGGGAGCGGCGGTCGGAAAATGATCCTCACCTGCAGCCTCTCCACTCAGTGACAGCTTTGATGCAGTCCTGATGTAGGTGGCGCAGACATCTCCTCTCCTAGTTTGCGCAAGGGGAAACGAGTGCTAGGTATTTGGTCAATTGACTTCTCCAAGGTCGCACACAGTAGTGGGAAAGCCGGGGCTAGAAGGCCCATGAACTTCAGACTCTAGACCGTGGCCTTTTGATTCTTTCTGGTCATCCTCTGGACCTAAAGGCTAAGTATTTATGAGGGAAATGTTTTGGTCCCTGCCAGTTGCAGGTCGAGTATGGAATATTCTTTAAGGAGGCGCTAGTGCTGATGATAACTTAAGGGACTAATACAATTTCAGTACTGTGGGCAGCAACTTAAAGGTTTGTTTGTTGTTGTTTTCCCTTCTCTTTAAATCTCCAGAATGGGACTGTGTTGCTAGAATACTGCTCTTTTCATAACAGTTTATTCTGCTCAAATTTTAAATATTAAGGCTTTAAATTTTTTGTGGTTCTGTGTCAATACATTGTAAATATCAAGCTATCAACATTTGTTTGCTGATAGATAAAGTGTTAAGGAAAAAGCAGTTGCTTTCAGTGGTCTTATTAAAAAGGACTAGCTGGACATCTGGTGGAAATCCAGAATGAAATTGAATGAATGAATCCCTACTATGGAGGTGGGGGGAGGGAAGGACACTTGGTTTCCTTGTTCTCAGGGAACTTCCAGTCTGTGTATTGTGCTTTGGATGACACCAGGCTGGAAATGAATTTGATAGGAAGTTGCATTTCTGTAGCAAATCTTATGACCTCAGGTTTTGTTTTTCATGAGCTTATTAGAACATTGGAAGCAACACAGATAATATCTATCTTGTGTAAGGTTGGAATTGAATGTACCTTTACCTGTGGTATTCTTTAACTTTGCACAAAGTAGCTTTGTGTATCATTAATGTAGAATGACAACCTCCTGGGGGTGTCAAACATAGGCCCACCTGGCATGATGTCAACATTAAGCTGTATTTTTTTCTTATAGATTTTTTTTTCCCTCTGCATAGGTAATTGCTGTTCTCCTAGGATGAGAACACAAGAAAATCTTTTCTTTTGGAATTCTTGAGATCTTTTGCATTCTCACATTCTGAGTTGGTGACATTATTACTCCTTGGAGTCCTTGGTGGCAGCAGCTTGGTCAGCTGACAGGATAGTTGGAAGGCAGCTTGAGCTTAAATGATATTGGATATTTGGCACTGTCTTGAGCCCAGATACTAGAGCCATACATTCTTTTATGTAATATGGGTATCCCTCCTGTTCCTCTCCCATCAAGGAAAAAAATGTCTTGTCCTCTTGCCTTTCCTCTTCCAACACAAAGTACTTTTATATAAATAGAAGTTGCTTTCCCAGGGTTCTTTTGGATATCCTGTAATTGGGTCTATTTGGATTGCTTATGTCCAAATAGTTAACTAGTTTATATCATCTTAGCTAATGTGTTTAATATTTTTACATATAAAGAAGCAGAATAGGATGGTGACTAAGAGGAGACTTGAGTTTAACTCCAGTAACTGGAATAAAATCATAATATTGTCATGGAGCAAACATTATGTAGCACATATCCTGTTACATGTTGGCCTTGCACGGTTATTTAGCCTATTACAAGAGATGGATGATGTGCTTAAAAGCTTTTACTTTGTTACTTATTCAGTGTTAGCTGTTATTATTATCATCATGATTATTTATCACAGTGTGATACCTGCAGGAAGACCTGATGTTATGAGGCTACTGAAAGATATCGACTACTTCTGAAGAAAGAACAATTGCTCTTTCTTGTGCGTACTTTTCCACTAAGCTCAGATGGAAACTGCAAAGTGTTTGGCTCACATGTATAGAAAGGTTGATTAGTAACAGAAAGACAATATGATATTCATAAAGGTGCCCAGACACCTTATCTCATAGTGTATTTTTTTTTAGTTAATTTAAGTTTGAAGGTCAAGCTGAAGGGATTATAGGGTATAATTTATTGTATTGGCTTGTTTTATTATACATAATTTGGATTGATTTTGTGTCCCTGCCTAAATTAATCCATGATGTGACTTATTCACCTTTAACTACAGTATAGAGTCTATGTAAAGTATAATACATGTTATAAAAGAATACATAGTATAGTATACTGTATACTTAGGTTGCAACTCTTTATATTTCTATTTTCTATTTCTTTACCATTTAGGAAAAGCTATTTAACTAGAATCCTCAGTTTTTCTAAACGGAAAAGTGATGCAGCTGTGGGTACTTAATTTATTTTGATATGTTATGAAATCAATGCTCTCTTATTAGTCTTTGAAAATCTTTCATTTTCAAAGCAATCTGGGTGATGGCAGAAATTTGCATAGAAGAGAATGCTGAAGTGTCCTGAGCTTTGAAACATAGATTTGATGTCCAGGTCCTCACTCTGAATGTAGCTTTAGGCAAGCAAGTGTGCTTTATACTTCACTCTTGCCTGTCTTTCTGTGATTAGGTAGAGAAAAATCTTTAGAGTTTTTTTAATCAAAGCCTGCAGTCTATAATAATTAAGCTTACCTTTGTTTTATCTGAAAAAGTATCTGTCAGTAATGTGGAAGTAAATATTTATCGTTCTGAAAAGTTTGTTCAAGAACTGATTATAGTTTTTCTTTTATGATCTTGTGAAGAAAGACTCGGGATAACATAGCTTGTGTTCTTGGACTTTGCACCTGTATTTTCTGAGATCTTTCTTCATGTTGCTCCATGACCTTTCAGTAGTTCCTAAAATCTATGTTACTGGGGAGCAGTCAGACTGATTTTTGTTCCTATCATTAAGTGATTTTAATCTTTTCCCCATGACTTGTCTGCTCACTTGTTCTTGGTGTTCAGTGTCTGTACCAGGATATGTTTCAGTGTTGATTATTCTGTGTCAAGTTTTTTTGGGACTCAGTATACCCTTTATTTTGCAGGTTTTAGTCTTGCTTTATTGCAGGAAATTTTTTGGTGTATTTTTTTAAAAATAGTTTTTATTCTGTTTTCTGTTCTCTTCAATTGTACATATATTGAATCACCTTTGTTCTTGATATCTATCCCTTTCTTGTCTTCTAACCTATTTTTTGTAAAATTTTATTGATTTGACTTATCTATAAGTGTATCATTTTAGGAGTACAACTTTGCACCTCCCTACGTGCACATTCTTCATTCACCCTCCACCAAAGCTCTAGTGCCAACATGCTATCACTTTACTCCCTCCATGTCTCCTGCCTTCTTTCTTCCCTCTCTCCTCTGGTAACCACCATAGTTTTCACAGCATCTAGGGATTATTTTTGTTGTGCTTTGACAGTTTGATTTCTTTGGTTATTTATATTTTATAAATGAGTGAATTGAGTGAATCTATCCGGTGGTTGGCTCTCACACTTAGCGTGTGACCCCAAGCTTTACTCTCTTTGTCCTTTTTTGTTGTGCTTCTTGTCCTATTAAAGCCTTAATTTATTCTATGGGACGGAAGAAGGCAGCATTCATAGTCAGTAAAGCTTGCCTCCACCTGAATCTTTGCACTATGACCTGCTGTGTTTAACTTTGGGCCAGTTAAGTAAACTTCTAACTTCTCTGTTATCTCTGAAGTGGAGATAATAATGTGTCCTTCTCAAGGAGTTGTTATAAGGATTTATTTAGGTAAGACTTTCAAAGGTCTGGTCTGCTAGTAAGGCCTATAAAACTATTGACCATGATATTTCCATTTCATTTTGCTTGATTTTCACATTTCCTGGTCATATCTCATGAGCCAAATCTGTTCTTTTTACTGTTCCCCAATGGGATATCTTTTCTGTAGCTGTTTCATTCTCTTTGGTTGTTTTTCTGAGTCCTGCTTGTTTACTTTTCGTCATTTCTTGATTTTTCATTTCTTCTTAGAAGTACAATGTTCTCTGAGTTCTTATTTCACAAAAAATATTTAATTTATTGAATTTCACAGAAAATATCTGCTCATTATTTCTTCCCATCGTATTTCTTCTGTTACTGTTTCATAATTTTTTATGTTAAAATTTTGAATTTCTGTCTAGTTTCTGTCTCTGACTGGACCCAGCATGTAAAAAGAAAAAAAAGAAAAAAAAATCTTCAGGATTGATTGTACCTGCAGTTACTTGTCTAACCTGCCAACTGACAGTCTGCCTTCTGTAAAGATATAAATCGCTGCTCTTAGGTTAAGGGATGAGCACAAAAGATTAAGATGTTGGTTCATGAGTGACATGGTGGTGGGAGAACCTCAGGCTATACAACGATGTATAAAATAAATACATGTGCAATCAATAAAACTTTGAATAGAAAAATAAACTCCTGCTTTTCCACATTCAGTCTTTTCTCACCTTTGACTCTCTGGTCTTGAATGGAACTCACTGTTGCTTCTGATGCCCACACTTTGTGTTTACAAGCAGGTGATTATGGTTTAGCTATATACCCTTGGAACAAGCGAGAGCAATAGAGTGACATTGATTTGAGTTACAGACTAATCAAGTCACTTGAGTTTAAGTGCTGACTGTTCTTGCCAGTGCTGTGGTCTTGGAAGGGTTTAGAAGAGTATAATAAACTTCTTGCCTCTCTAGAATTAGTTTTCTTGTCGATAAAGTGGGATCATTACAATACCTACCACCTAGTATTGTTGTAAGAGTTTAGTAAAATAATATGTGCATGTGCCTGGGTGGTAGGACTAGGTAAAGTTCCAGTTGTTGTCGTCATCATTGTTGCTGGCATCATTAATTCTGTGAACCCAGCTCATTTCTGGAGACCTGAGACATAAATATCTGCTCTTCCTGTGCTTCCTCAACTGGATTTAGCATTCACTGTTTTTAGCAGCATTTTTTAAAAAAATGTCATTTGGAAATATAGGTGTTTCCTACTTTTTTCTATTTTTATTTTCTATCTGCATCCTGGTTTTCAGGAAGACAGGAAAAAATGCCTTTCTTTGCCATCATTATCTAGAAGCATGATGTTTTCTTTATCAATTTATTAAAGATTATATCAGTTTCTGTAGTATATGTAGTCTGTGACAGTACATGATTTAAACATGCATTTCCTTTGAACTGTCTTGTTAGCTAGTAGTTTAGTAATGATTTCACTGTGGCAAAGGTGCTATTTTGGCTGATATGTTTGTTGCAAGGGGAAAACTGACTAGCAAAATTGAATTTATTAGTATGTATTAATGCTAAATTTCTCACATAGTGCTAAAAATTCAATTGTGCAGTGAATAGTGTGGCTAGAAAATGCTTGAGTTGAATCAGTTGTATGGTTTGACTGCCAAGAAAGCTGGCAAGCTCTTAGCTTAGAGTTAATTGAATTGCAGTATATGCTCTGGAATAGGGAGGATCTGCTCTGCCCTCCCCTGCCATGGTCAGAGTGCACCTTGGGCTCTGTTCCTAGGAAACAGACATCTACAGCACCGTCAGAGCACACTGTGGTCAGAGGAGAGTGACAGGAGTCCAGAATACCTGAGACAGTGCTTTGTCAAGTGATGGCTTGCATGTGGAAGGACATTTAACCTGGGGGTGAGAAGGCTAGCGGAGGATAGTTGGGAGATGTAATATCATCAATAGTAATAGATGCTAAAGTTTATAACATTGACTATAAGCCAGGCACTAAGAACCAGGGGTTACTATCTTATTCAATCCTCGTAACAATCATATACAATCCCATTTCATAAATGATTCCATTTCATAAATGGGGAAATTGAGATCTACTACTGTAGAACATTTTAATTGAGGTCTTATAATTAATAACAGAGAGACCTAAGCTTTGACATTGTTGGCTTGTTAAGACTTGATCTCTAATATCATCAGTTTTCCAAGATGAGTGTCTCCACGTGTTTGAAAGACTTGTATGTGAAACAGGGGTCCCAGGAATTAGAAGTAGCACAGCTAGTTATCAAATACCCCCATGTAGATTCTCCATGGGCTGTTTTTTATAGATTGGGGTGGTGGGGTGGAATTCCCTGACACTGCTCACATGCAGGTGTGTACCAGTTGCTGGTTTCCTGGTTTCTGTTTGTCAGGAAAGGCAAGTTTGGAAGATGAGTGGAGATGGACAATGTGATTTTGAGAGTCTCTTCGAACCCTGAGTTTTAGAGCTGCTGTATATGTTTTCATCTTTATCAGGTGTGTTTTAAAAAAAAAAAGTAAACTTTTTGAAATTGTGGTCTTTAATAACAACCATTTTAAATAATACAAAAGCCAGTTTGGTATTATCAAGTATATTCACTTTGTTGTGCAGCCCATATCCAGAACTTTTTCATCTTGGAAACTGAGATTATATCCACTAAACACTAATTCCCCATTTGCCCCCACTTAAAGGCCCTGGGGATTTCTGTTTTTTTTTTTTTTTTTAACTGACAGCTTTATATTCTCATATGAGTTGAATCTTGCCATGTCTATCCTTTTGTGACCTACTGTTTTCTCCTTTGGTAGTATACTCCAGGTTCACCTGTGCTGTATCATATGTTAGGATTTCCTTACTTTTTAGATCTCCATTGTATGTGTATGCTACATTTTCAACCATCCTGTTGGAATGTATTCTTTTAGTTAAAAAAAAAGTTAAAAGTATTAGAATTAATTATTACAGCAATCTATGATTATGTTTTTTAATATTTTTCATAGATTTTTGTAAATGAAAATATCTGGGATGATTAAGATTTGTGTACCCTAGTGCGTAAAATAACTTACAGAGTAGAGATATAGACTGTAGGAGTTCAGCTTGAACCTGTTGTATCCAGATGGCATGCCCTTTCCAGAAGTACTCTTTTGAATTAAATTTCTAGTTTTAGTTTATTGTCCTGTAATTTGTGCCTTTAAAGATCAAATCCAGTATTTTTCAGACAAAATGAATAGTTTTGAAAGTGATAATAGATAGGAATTTCTAGTTAGTGGAATGTCAGATTTTTTTCTTTTCTTTCTTTTTTTTTTTTTGCCAAGTACTTATGTTTAAAGTAATTCTGTGGGCTCTTTATTCTTTAATCAAATATTTACTGACTTTCTATGTAACAAACTCTGAACTTTACATGAAGTTTTTAGTTACCATGTTGTTGTTCTTCTGTTTTGCTGCTTCAATTTGCATCTCAAGTAAACTGAGACCTAGTCCATAAAGTGACTACCTACAGGATAGGAGACAGAGATTGGCATGAAAAATTATTTTTCTCCCCCCCCATATTTCTCCGTAACAAAGTACTTAATAATGGAGTTTAAGTTGTAACAGGTAATTCCCAAATATGGAACTTTTTCCATGGCTTTTCTTTGGTTATAGTGTGAAATAAAAGCATAAAATCTTTCAGTCGTAGGCTGTGCATCAGTCCTCCTGTGATTTCCACCTTTCTACTTCCCCATATATATGTGCTCAGTGAAAGCAGGGTGCTGCTGTGTAGAAAGCAGGCTGCTGCTGTGCTGTTGTGTATGGTGCCATTCTTGTCTCCGCATCCTACATCCTGCTCCATCTGCACTCCCAACACATGTGTTCCCAGCAGCCTTCTGGGGAGTAAATGCTTTTTGTTGAAACCTGTGCAGCAGGTGCATTTGACACACAGGCAGGTTCTCAGAAGGGAGTTTGTCCCAGAATGTTCCCAGATAACACTGAGCACTCAACTTTATAAGCTGTTACCATAGAAACAACTGGGAAACCACAAATAATGGCTGAGAGAGGCAGCACAGAGAACAGTGATTCTAAAAGTTTAGAGAAGGCCTCAGAAAAATGGAGACCTCCTCCACCTAAGGTTCAGGAGGAAACATGCACACTGGTAGACGGGGAGTTGGTGCAAGCAGTTGTTTTCATGAGTGAGATTCAAGTACAGTTAGAGCTTTTCTTTTAACTAAAAAGGTATCTGAAATTTCTCCTTTTGTTCCCAGTTTTCTTAAACTCCTGATAACAGTAATTTCAGAACACTGATATCCTTCTCTCCTCCATTTTTTGTTTCCTCTGTTTTGTGTTTACAGCTGCTGTATACCTGGCGAGGACTTCTTCCTGTTTCTTGACTCTGTCTTTCTATCTTTTCAGGGAAGAAGAGCCCAGACCTGGGGGAGTATGACCCCCTCACACAGGCCGACAGTGACGAAAGTGAAGACGATCTTGTATTGAACTTGCAGCAAAAGAATGGAGGGGTCAAAAATGGCAAGAATACTCTGGGGGAAGCCCCAGAACCTGACTCGGATGCCGAGGTTGCAGGGGCTGCAAAACCACATCTTTCAGAGGTCACCACCGAGGGGTACACCTCGGAACCTCTGGGGGGCCTGGAACAGAAGGCAACCTCCTCCATGACCTCCTATGCACGCACCTCTCTCTTTCTGCTGACAGTGGTGATCGCCATGATCCTGGTGCTGGTCTGTGCTTTCCTGATTCCCTGCCCCCCCAGAGACCTGCACAGTACTTGGAGTCGCCGCTTGGGCCCCCAGGGAGGTGAGTTGCAGGATTTTTAGCCCCTGTTTCTTTCAATTGCCATGATCACATATTTATTCTGTAAAACTTGTGATGACATTAAAAATCTCTTTAAAGACCAAAATCCTGGTCTTTAAAATAAACAAATGTCCTGCAGCATTTCCCTCCTGTGTATAGAGCTGGTTAGGGGACTGAGATTGGAAATGCGACAAAAAGATGAATGGGTATAATTCCAAAAGCATGGGAACATCATGCCCTGTTGGGCTTGTTTGGGCACTGGTTTTGATTAGATGCAAATGGGATGGAGCACTGGTTTGCTGGAGCAGACAGAGCAGACCATGCTGATCAGGGCAGTTTAGAGCTGTGGGTCAGGCTGTTTTCAGAGAACAGTGAGGCTTGGGGCCTAGCCAGTCCAGAGGCCAGTGACTATTTGTTCCCCCAGGCAGTCCTTGATCGCTAGCCCTAGATTTGAAAAGAAGCTGACTGAATTTGAATATTAGAATCATTTCATTTCAAGCAAAGGAGAATTGCTTTCTTGGCAGCAACTTTTCTTTTTGCTCTGGTGGTTAGGGTGGTTTTTAGGTGATTTTGTCCTAATTTGGAGCAGGTTTATTTAAAGCAGCTTGCACTGAGTCAAAGGTGGGAATTGTGTCTGATTCAGTACTGAGCTATCCTGTCTCCTGTAAACAGTGTTAGACTGAAGGGTTTCAGAACATACCACCCTGAAGTAGGCTGCTTTGGCATGCTGTTTATTTTGGGTTTAAAGTACTTGAGGAATGGCAGATGCAAGAAGGATTCTGACCTTCAGTTTTCCCTGGAATCAGGAGATGAAACTGCCAGGTGGAAGATGACCTTTCTATGTGAGAGGAAGGAGACTGCATCACCTGAGCTCTGGGGATTGAGGCCAAGAGACATCTGTGCAAACCCGCCCAGTTAAAATGACCCCTCTTCCTTTACACTCCTCATCTATTTTAGTGACTTTGTTAAACCTACTTTATAAGTTTTAATATGTATTTATATTTATTTTATATATTTTATAAGTATAAGTTATAAATGGGCCTAACATCTTATCTGGACCTGCATTTTCTGTGGTAACTCTCAGGTACACATTCAGTTTTATTCAGTAAAACTAGAATCCTTTTCTCTGGGTCATCTGTCTTATCAGAGTCCCAGCTAGAATTCCTAAGAGCGTAGAATCCTAAGAAGGTAGAGGTGTATCACCTTGATCCAGAAATGTTTTCCCTGACATTCCTCTGATTCTAGTTGACTTAGCTTCTGGTATTGCCTATCGACTTTGTCTTCAGGCAGAACTGGTTGGATGCTTCTTAGGTTGTGTTCCCATCATGTGGAATATCTCTGCCTCTCTTTCTTCCTTTTTTGATTTTCTAAATGGGAAGATCTATACAGTATAATGCTGTAACAAATCATCAGTTTCACCACTCCCCAGTTGAAGAATTAAGAAAACCCATGCCTCCAGCAACATCCCCCCCTGCTGCCCATTGGACTCCACAGTCCTGAGAGTTGGGTTGGTTATTCCTTTGCCTTTAAAGTTTTACCACATAGGTCTGTAGCCCTATATCATCTATCCTTCCATTTCTCCTGCTTTTGAATTTTATATGTAATCATAGTTTTCTGTGACTTGCCTTTTTTTAAAAAAAAATATTGTTTTTGAAGTTCATCCATAGGTGGAGTTTATTCATTTTCACCTCTGGTAAATGACGTGAATATCACATAATTCACCCATCTGCTTTACTGTTGATGAACATTCAGGCAGCTTCCATTTTTAGAAAGATAATGCTGTGAAGAAATCTTGTGTGTATAAGAGTCTGGGTAAGAATTTCTCTAGGGTGTAAGCCCAGGCGTGAAGCTGCTGCCTCATTACATGTGAACCTCTTCAGTATTAACATTTTCTGTTAAATTGTTTTCTGCTAGGCCGGTGTGAGGTTTCTTCAGATTTGGTAGGTATACTCTGACTCCATTGTGTGTGTGTGTGTGTGTGTGTGTGTATGTGTATGTATGTGACACTCTGCCTTATCACAGATAGACAGGTGGAGGTAGGCTTCTGCTGACACCACCCTGGGGGAGTGGGAGAGTGCTGTGTGGGGAAGCTGACTTGTTCACTCTGGGTTGGGGTTAGAACTGTAGACTTCCCTTGTGTGTGGAGGGCCTCTTGCCAGGTGGTGGGGGAGGGTAACATTCTGGCTTCTCTTATTCTCATGGGGGAAGAAGAATCCTGACACTACCGGGTGAGAGTGGGGGTTTAGGCTCCCCTCCTGGCCTTTTTGGTGGGCATAGGGCCACAGTTTCATTTGTGGTGTCAGTTGGAGGAGAGCAGTTACTCTCTTTGGCTAGCAAGGCTGTGCCTTTCCCAGTCCTTTGACTAGGGGAACCGGTTTTCCCTGGAACTTTTATCTGTTTCTGTTGGTGTTTCTGGCTTGTCACCTTCTCCAGCATCCTATCTGTGATGTATGAGGCAAAAAAAAAAAAAAAAAAAAAAAAAAAGCCTGGGTACCTGGGGTGTTCCCACCTTGTCATTTCTGTGGTCTCGTGGTCCCTTATCAGCCTGCCTTCTTCTCGCCACCTTCAAGATTTTCTTGTGTTTGTTATATAGTGACATCTTGTTAGCTGTATTCAGTGAGGGGACAGGCCTTCTTATCTACTCTGTCTTATCAAGGAGCTGCAAGTCTGCCCATTTTCTGTGGTGGTGCCAGTGTGTTCTGCATCCTGGAGAGCACTGGTTAACTTGCTCAGGACTTTTTTTTTGTTTTTTTATGTGTTATCAGGTGGGGACCTGTCACCGCTGGAATTGGCTGATGTGAATGGAGATGGCCTGCGTGACGTGCTTCTCTCCTTTGTGGCCTCCAGGAATGGGAGTGCTATTGGTAAGAGCCATGTCTGGTAGAGGCCACAGCAAGAGGAACTCAGTGGTGGGGGGGCAGTTGCCTCTGAAGGAGCCCGTAGAAAAGCGCCTGTAGTGAATAAAGCCCTACATGATAAACCTGATGAGAGAGTTCTGCATGTAGATAAAGCAGATTTCAGGACTTCAGAGGGGGTATCTCTGGAATGAACTTTTAGTGGCCAGGGGGTCGGGTGAAGAAGCTGTTATCCCGAACTGATGAGACTTGCTCACATACCTGCAATGAACAGCATCTTAGGGTTCTTGAGTCTTATCCCAGAGAATTTCCCATTGCCTCTTATGCTTAAATAACATTGACTCTGTCCTCCCTTCTCTACATCAGCAGAAATCTCTTGTTCATGTTCTGACATCCTTTACATGTGTACATCCTCTGATCCCTGTGTACACTCTGTCTCTGCTCTCCATCCTGTTTTGACGTGTGTGGTTTATGTCAACAGGTTCCCTAGCCAGTGAACTCCAGTTGAATTTGGTGAGTGGGGAGCACAGGCAAGAAACTAGGGGAAAGGCAGAATAAGGGGGTGGGTATTCATCCCCTCTGGTTGGCTACCTCCTGGTTATAGGTCCCTGCTCCTCTTAAGGTGGTCCTCTCGAAGGCCCTCTTCTAGTTTCTAGAACTTACTTCCTCCTGTGTGCCTTTGGGCCTGGGAGTGGCCATCATTCTGAGGGACTGGAATATCCTTTTTGATTTCTTTATACCCCAAGTAGTCTTTATTAATAGTATCTTTATTAAACCTTCTACCAGCCACCATAAGGAAGGTCCTATTTTCTGGACCCCTTCTGTTACATATGTTAACTGCAAAAGGAAAAATAGTGTTGCATGTTCAGCATAGTTCCTTGGGGGTTTGGGTTTGTCCTGTAGCCTCCATTAAAGTAGATTCAAATTGCAGTCTGTAAGTAGATAAAGGAACTTTACTCTGAGACTAAGAGCGCCTACCTTTTAATCATTCAGGCTCTGGAATGAACATGTAGGTATATGTTGGAGAATGCTGAGACTGCAGCCTTTCTGTTGCTGCTAGAAATGCCTCTCTGGGGCCGGTGCATTGTATAGAAGCAATTTGGGTGTAGCTCTGTTGCAGAGAATCTCCTGTCGAGAAATTGACTTATATGTGACTGGACCTTAATTACTTTTTTTTTTAATTTCCCTGCCTGTGACTCATTAGCTTTGAAATAAAAAAAATTTCCCCATCCACCTTTAGCGTTTAGAGATAATTTAGTCATTTTTAGTTATTTTATATTTAGATATTTTAGCTCTTTTATATTTAGATATTTAGATATTTTACATGATTTTGCATAACAGAACTCATAATATCAAGGCCATGGGGGTAGGACACAAGATGGACCAGTCATAGGTTGTAAAAATAATAACATAGCTAACATCTGGTGCTTTCTATGTGCTATGCATGCACCCTTGTAAGTACTGTTATGAATGACTTTATCTCTCAGCACAATCCTGTGGTGCAGACTAATGTTACCATTCCCTTTTGCAAATGGTGGAAGTGGGATATGATGCCCAGAGCTGGTAATGGCACAGGTGGCATCCAAGTCTTACGAGTCTGACCCTCAAGGTCATGCCCTTGACACCTTGTCAATTCACTCTGCCAATAACCGTAGCCAGTGGGTTCACATCTGTGCCACTGAGGGTGGGAAGGGTTACATTTTTTGTTTGTTTGTTTGTTCTCCTTTTAATAGCATGTGAGGAAGGTCTTCATTGCATCTTATGTATAGCTCAGCTATACTGAGTTAGCTCAGATGTGTGAGGAAGGAGAACTGGTCACCTCCCAGCAAAAGATGAGTCAGAGGATTGATAAGAAGTCAAGTTGTCAGGGAAGAAGCACAGCACAGAACATTAATCAGAGCTTCCCTGGGAGTCTGGAAGGTCACTTGCATTAACTGCAGGTTGTCACAAGTATTGCTGCTGCTGGCACCAAGGTCTGAAACAGACATAACCAGTTTGTCACTTGTGTTTTCAGTTGGCAGTACTGAATAATAGGCATAACGAGGCTGTCAAACCTACCTTTCCTGATCTTTCTTGGTCTTTGTTGGAAGTGTGTGATATGGGAAAGTATCCTGCTCCTGTAAAATGTAAAACTGGCAGAGGATATAGTCATCTGGACATGTTAATTAAATGACACAAAGGATTATTTATTCTACACCTTTACCAACTATGCTTGCATCTAGATAGTAAGTTTCCCTGTGCTCTCCCAACTGGGACCAAATCAGCTGATTCTATTAAACTCTTGATCAGGAAGACATGCTGATCTTTGCTAAGGATAGTCTTTAGATTTATTTTAAAAAGTAATTCCTTTTCTTCCCTCAGGAGTTTTTCCTAGTGTGGTGTTCAGGTTTTCTGTTCCCTGCTCTGTGCACTCCAGATCCACCTCACTACACTCCAGATCCACAGATCTTTCCTTCTGCTTTGCTGGTTCTCAGCAACCACTTTCCCCTAGTCTTGATTTTGCTCCTGTCTTTTATTCAGCAAGCAGCTAGTTGCTGTATGTAATAGGCACATCATGAGACACTGAGGATCTAGAACTCAGGTTACTGTCTTTATCTAGAAGAACCCAGTACACTGAATACTCCTTAGTGAGCCCTCTTTAGTAAGGGTGAGTGACTTATCTAGAAACAATGTTGGGGTGCTGTGGAGGTCTGTAGATGAGGGCTGTCTGTGAGAGCTGTGTTCACAGAGCAGCTGTGACAGGTATTTTGTGTTCAGACCTTATTGCCAGAAACTCAGAAAAGAGGCTGAATGTATAGTGTGAGTTGTTGTCTTTCACCATTTACTCTGAAGATAGGCTTCCAGCTCATCTCCTCTGCCCCCTTTTCTTTCCTGTCTCTCTCTTGTGTTCTTAGGTGCCCCAAGGCCAGCTACCCTTCTTGTGTGTCTCTCGGGGATGAATGGCAGCACACTCTGGACCAGCCCCCTTCCTGAGGAGGCCCGCCATATCACATGCTTGGATCTAATGCCAGGAAGTGGGGCTGAAACCATCTGCCTTGTGACAGGGACCCAGAGGATGCTCAGTGCATTCAATGCGACATCAGGTAAAGGTTGTTTGCCACAAAGACTTTGCTGCAGTGAGCTCTCATCATAACAGTCTGGTGGGGAGGGGACCCCATCACCCGGTGGGAATTCTGGTTTGTTACTCTGCAAGGTGGATTTAAGGGAAATAGGAGATGGGTTGAGTAGAAGATTGAGTGATATATCCATAGCTCAGGCTGTTTGGTGTTAGGATGCGGCTGCAAGCTGAGTTATCTAAACCACTCTGAGACCTTGAGTTTGTAAATAGTGTCCCTATTATGTTCTTAGTACAAAGGCTGAGCCTTAATCTCTTCATAGTTGATCTTCATGGTGTCCATTTGCAAAGTTGGCCATTACTGCTTAAACATGTCAGCAAAGAAACGTAGGCTTGTGAACTCATATTGATTTGCTCCTGTATTCTTTTACAACATTCAGACATGACCAGAGGAATGAAGGAGAACCCAGTACACTGCTTCTTATAGAATGATGCATATCCAGCTAATATGCTTGATCACACCTTGCTGTGCCCTTGAGTGAAGTTTAAGGACAAGCTTCCTTTCTAACTTTAGATTTTGGAGTTTGGTGTGGGGTGCTGAGAGAATAAAATTTGAATATGAGTTAACTGTAGAGGTGAAGTCATCTTAAAAACCACCTGTGATTTCTCTCCTCGTGGGAGTATATGTTAGAAGGAAAGTGAGTTCAAGTTTTGGTTGGCTGCTCTTCCCTAATTCCTTGATCTTTGTGATAATCTCTAGCAGATAGAGTTTTCCGCCTCAGACAAGTAGGCTCCTGCTTTTTTTGGAAGACTTTAGCACCTCCATTTTATCTGAAAATTCTAGGTGTGAAATTATAACATGGGTTTGTTAGCCAGATATAGGAGGATTTCAGCTCAAACTCTCTACCCCTCTTCTCCCCATTAAGATAAAAAGGAAAAAAAAAAGTAGTAGTAGTAGCTCTCATTCAGCATTGTACCTGCCTTCTCTAGAGGCAAGAAGTTGTAACTCTGATGAGTCTGTTCTTCCCTAGGGAAAGTCATTTGGACTTTAAACTCAAACTACTTATCCAATGGTACCCTGGCTGCCCCAGGTGTGGTGCTGCCTGATGTGGATGAAGACGGAGTTCGAGACTTGGTGGTTCTGGCCATTGGAGACTCACAGGTGTGTTCTTTGTTGGGTGGTGCTTGTTTCCTACAGGGAATGCTTCAGCTCCAGTTATTCCAGTTCCTAGCATGGTGGTAAATGCTGCTTGATATTTTTCCATAGACACTTCACTTTAAGTCAGTTCTCTTCATGACATTAAATGAGTAAATTACCAGCATGAACCAAACTTTTTTGACTGTTTTGGTTTTGTTGACTGTGGAGGGCTGACTGTAACTTTGGAGCTGCATAGGTGTCTGTTTGAATTTCAACACTGCCTCAGGAAAGCCCTGAAACCTGGTTCTTGTTAGATGGGAATGTGGGATCTACCGGTGGATTGTTTTGAAAGTTAGAGCTAATGTAGTAAAGTGCCTAGAGTAGCGCTTATTTTTTTTTTTTGACCTTGTGTTTATTTTTAGTTCTATTATATTACTTGTATTTAATTTTATTTCAATAATGAACAACTAAAACTGATAGAAAGTTTATGAAATAGATATAGAAAAAATTGTAAGTTGAACAAGTCATAACAGTGACCAAAGAAAGATTTATAGTTTAGACTAGTCTTGTATAGTGCCCCAAGGATGCCTTGCAGCAGCCCCCATGCACTGAAACTACTTATTCTGTGCACAGATAATAGTAGCTTCCCCCTTAACTGCAGGAAAGGATACACTCCTGACCAGATTATCTCCAGTTTACATTTTTATTCCTGAACCTTTTTTCTGCTTCTGTGAAAGCTTTTGTAAGACTTCTCTCAGACCTCCTAGTGTGAGTCTGCCTGGAAATGCTTGTAGACAAAAGAATTGAGCAGTTGGCAAAGAATATTTGTGGGAACGTGTGAATAAAGATTATTTTGCCTCATTCAATAGTGTACTTTTAATTTTAACAGACCCTGTCTTTGCTGTTTTCCTTTTTGCATTGCTCATGAAGAGTAGCGTGTTAATAAAGTATCATATTGTATTTAGTGTAGAATTAAGCATATCTGCTTTATAGTTTTTTGCCAAGAGCACCCTAAGCTAACTCAGGATGCCTGCAGTCACAAATATTGAGGGGTACTGCTTTTAGACACCAGGAGACCCCTTAGGTTTGTGAGATAAGAGGAGAGAAGATAGATAATAAGGTCAATTTCTGAAGCATGTCTGAAGTGTTAAGGGTACTTTAAGTTATTCTTTATCTAATTGGTCTCAAAAGTAGACCTGAATCATGACTTCAGACATTATTTCGTCTTTTCTAGTCCAGGCTCTAGAGAAATTTCAGTGATTCCACTCATCAGGGAGGGATGATTCCACCCATCCACATGGAGAGTATGGGGAATTTCTTTTTAATGGAATGTCTATTAGGAGAATTCTACCTGGCAAGGTTCTGGACAATTTATTTATTTAAAAATCTTGTCTTAATACCACTTAGCTTAATACCATCTAGCTTCTTGTTAGTCAGTGTTGATTGACTGGACAGCCTCTGTAGAGTTGGGACCTTCTGTGGAAGTCCTCGTTAGATGGACTGGCCTCTTACCTACTTCACTTCATGACCCCTCCCCTTTTTTCTCCACTAGGAAAAAAAAAGGCAGTGTTTACCTAGCTTACCTCACAGAATACTCCTTTGCACAATAGTGTATGAATATGGAACAGTTTTCATTCTGCCTGGAAAGTGGGAAACTTTACTGAAAAATCTTGAAGCTATTATTGACCTATTTTGACCTCTCTGCCAACAAAGAACCTGAGGACCCTGTTACTCTAAGCTGCCAATGGGGAAAGCTGTCTTCACCAGCAGTGAAACATGTTAGGTCGATGCATTATTGACTTGGGTGATTGGCTTGGGACAGCTGGAGCTGGTTTGAGATTAGAGGAACTGATTTGTTTGGGAACATTAGTAGGAGAGGACCTTAAATGTCATGTAATTAGTCCTCTCTCACCATGCTGTGGTCTTGATGCAGCATTCCAGATACACTGGCCCCACATTCTTCTTGAGGACTCAGCTGATGGGAATAGCGCTCTTTTGTGAGCCCAGTTCATTTTTGGTCTGCTGTAGAAAATTCTGTCATAGTCATGAGAATTCTGCTATCTCATCTCTTCTATTTCTTGTCCCCCTTTCAGCCCACAGAGCTACTGTGAATGAATTTAAGCCTCTTTTTATATAAAAGCCCTTTAACTTTTAGTCTTCTTCCTCTAAGTCTGTTACTCTTAACAGTAAATGATCCCCAATTTCTTATGCTGCTCCTCATGCACCATGAAGTCCAGATCCCCTTCTCCTTGGTTTCTTCCCTTTTGTTCTCTAGTTTGTCCAGATGTATTTTAAAATGTGGCACCTGTATCTGAGGACAGTGCTCTGTCCAAATGTAATGAACAAGTGTAATGCTATGATGGAGGAGTGCTGCTCACACTGATTTCTGGGGGTGAGAGTAGGTGCACAGGTTAGTTGTCTCTGTTCAACTCTAGGCAAGAATTCTGAGCTTCTGAATTTGTTCAGCAGCAGATGTGCATCAGAGAAATTGCCTAGGCTAGCCCTAAAGGTGCCCTTTGCACATCTGACAAGTGCATTTCAAGGTTGATTTACTTCCTTATTTCCAGGAAAGCAGGTTGGGTTTTATGATTCCAACTTTGGTAAACGGTTCACTGTTTCTAACTCTAGCTAATGAGGAGCAATGACTGGAGAAATTATTTGATTAGAAAATTTGATAAGACTTATATTGATTCAGCCCCCTCTCTTCATTTCTTCAGCCAGATCTGTGCTTTTTGCTGGTGTCTGGCCGGACAGGGAGTCCAGTGGGTCGACCTGTGAAGTACAACATTGTGGGAGTGGGAAATCTGATTGGTCCTCAAGTTTACATCACCGCCAGTGGGGCTGTCTATATCCTGTTTGGCTTTGGTAAGAAGCAAGACTGGCTTTTGCTTCCCATTCCCATTGGTATATATATATAGGCCTTTCATTACCTTCCATGGCAGAGGCCTCTCCCTCCATGCTCCCGTCCCCTGCCCCATTGCAGGTTATTAACTCTGCTTTCTATTGCTGCCTTCTCCAAAGAGTTGACTGACTCTGTGTTCAGCTCACTGCCTCATTTCCCCCATTCACTCTGGATTGCCCCAGCCTGGGTGGGCTGAATTGGACCCTTCTGATCAGGTTCCCTGTCTCTTGCTCAGATCCTCACCTGGGAGAGTTCTGTTAAATCCAGCTTCTCAGTGTTGGTTCTTCCTGTGGTGCTAGGAAATATCCAAGCTGTCGCACTGCGGGACATTTTTGTTCAGGCCCAAAATCGAGACAGCTCACCACCTTCTCTGCAGATAGAAGAGCCAGAATGGGAGAAGCGGAGATCCATCAACCTGTCTGAGCTCATTGACATTTACAGGTAGGGCAGATGTCTGACCTCATTACAGCAAGATCCTGGTATCCTGGAGTCTCTGATTTTAGAAGGATTGGTGAATATGTGGGTGAGGTTTGGGGGAAACAGTCCTAGCCTTCTATCCCATCATGTGGTCTGGTTAAAGGGTATGAGAAATTTTCTGTTCTTGGTAACTAATGTATTGATATCTGTATTGATGACTGTGACTGGTGATTACTTTACAGGTAGGTTGCAAGGAAGGGTATTTATTTAGGGTTCTGAGTGAGAGCAGGACAGGATGAGACTGGAGAACCATCTTTGGGGAGATAGATTTATTGAAAATAACTGCTTATAAACCAACCTGCAGTATCTGCATGTATCTTTTCCTGTATCTTTCTGGTAGTAGAAGCATCATTTTAGTAGAAACAGGGAGACCATTCATGATTTTTTTTTTTTTACTTCTTGTTTATTTCTTAGCTAAAAGCATATAGTTTGTCACGTGCGGTACATTTTACCCCAGACTTGGTCAGTATTGTTTTCATACTTTTCTACCAAAAGTTTCAAGTCACAGTCAAGCATTTTATTAGGCATTATCATGCTTCTTCAGTGAATCTGACAGGCACTAGATAGAATCATCCCCGTTTTGTGAAAGAAATAATCACTGAAGTGTATGGCTGGTGTTGATGTCCAAGAAGCATGACAGTTTCAAGCCTCCCTGCAGATCCCCATTTGCCTGCCTGTCACTATCCCATTATTGCCCAACTGTCCTCTATAAGAGTACTGCTCTGCAGCACTTCCTTGTGTTCATCTTGTACTTACCATGGACGCTTGGATTCTGAAGGTTCGTAAAAGGAATTTCAGTTGAAAGGATAGAATGTGCCACTTGATAAGAGACTGGTGGGAAAAGAATGCAAGACTGCATACCAACATGGAACAGAAACTGCCACAGCCACTTTGAAAAGTGATGCGGATATACCTTAAAAAGTTAAAAATGGAAATACTGTATGACCAGCAGTACTCTTGGGCATGTATCCACAGCACATGAAAGCATTCACTGAAGAATTATATGCTCTTCAGTATTTACTGCAGCACTGTTTCCAATAGCTAAGACAGAAAGTGCAAATAACCAAGTACCTCCTGATGGAGGACTGGATCAATAACATGTGGTCTGCCACAGAATGGCAAATTTTTAGCCATGAAAATACCAAAATGTTTCCATTTATAGGAGGAGTTCCAGGGGATGATGTGGAGTAAAGCAAATCAGAATGGCAAAGACAAATGCTGGACATTTACATAGTGAATGAGTCAATAAAGCAGAATACTTATAAAACATTTATTAGATGCTAATAAATGAGGTGAGGTTTCTAAGACAAGGAAGATGGAGGGAGAAAGGGCCCAAGGGTTATGAAGGATATTGATGCAGAAGACAAATTTCAAAAGAACAATTTAGAACAGTTTGTGGTACTACTGTTCATAAATAAGAGAACATTTGTATAAAATTCTTAATCAAATGAAAACAGATAAAATAAGACTAGAAGATCAGAATGTAGGGTAGGAAATGGAATCTAGGGGAAGGCACACTGCATTAGTTTGGAGAGATCACAGAAGCCCTAGAATGTGACACTTAAACATCTAGTTCACTCAATCACATTTGAGTACCTGCTAAATTCCAAGCATTAAATATATGACAGTGAAAAAGAAAAACAAGTATATATGAACACTGGTGATCAAAGAGATGGATGAGGAAGCTCTTATATACCAGGGGCTGACACTGGGATCTCCTTTGATTCAGTGGTGGTGTTGAGCTGCTCCAGATGGTGAAGGCACCGGATTCCAATGGCAGCAACCTTCTGATCACGACCACACAAGGCCTGGTCCTGCTCCGGGGGCAGAATCTCACACCTTGCTGGACCCTGAGTCTCCAAGGCCTGCGCAGGTTTGCAGTGTGCTCCTCCTCACATTGGCTATTTTGATCCCCTTTCCCATGTCTAAAAATTGCCCCAGATCATCGCAGATACATGGGGCCGATGCATGAGAAGGGAGGGAAAGAGAGCTTTTTGTTCCTGGTCCTCTTTTTCAGTCTCACTTGCTTCCTTTGCTCTCATTGCAGCCAGCCTACTCCAGGGTATTTCACTGACGACCAGACGTTAGACTTCCTTCTGCAGATCCAGGATGGAGTTGGCATGAAAAAGGTGAAACTTGGGAGCTCAAATCCATCAGAACATAAAATAGATAGATGCTTTGTGTCCAGCTTATGTCAGGTGTTGTGAGAAAGAACAAGAAGTTAAAGTATGGTTCCCTCCTTTAAAGTCTAGCTGAATGGAGAGAATGCACTTACCATTCAGTGCTGTGACTTTGGAGGCTTTTCTACCTGACTTCCTTCCCAGGCAGGAGTTCATTCTTTGGATTCAGGCCGCAGGAATCTCTGAGGTCCTTTGGCAGGGAATGGTGGCTGTAAATGAATGTGATTCTTGGGAACCAAAGATTTCAGAGAAAGTAGGATATCTAGGGTGGCTGCATTGTTGTGGATGCCTTGATAAAGGAGCAGAAGGTAAGAGTCTTTTGTATTTATATGCGAAGGGATGATGGAGGCATGCTGGGGTGGAACAGTAATACCAAGCCCAAATTGTCATTCCTAAGAGGGTTAAGGAATAAGGTATGTAGTGAGTTGGTTAAGAGCAGAGATGTTTAGAGTTTCAGATCTGGGTTTAAATCTGGGCCCCACTAATTACTGGTGACTGGGCAAATTACATAAACCTGCCTACAAGTGATTTCTGCATCTATAAAACAGGGTAACAATGCTGCCTGCCTTCATAAATTTATTGTGACAGTTAAGTGAAAAGTATGTGACTGGAGGAAGTGTTAAGTGCTATGTCTCTGGTCCTTGCTTGCCTGGTTTGTCTGTTTCTTGCTAGGTGGCCCTGCTCCCTTTTTTTTTTTTTTTTTTTTGGTTTTTTTTTTTTTTTTTTTTTTTTTTTTTTTTTTTTTTTTTTTTTTTTTTTTTTTTTAATTTGGTTATGTTTATATATATTTTCTTACATTGTTGTATACCCCGAAGTTCTCCCACTGCCATGTCACCCATGAACTGTTATCATCATCTCTTGTGCTCATCCCTCCCTGATTTTTGTGAGATTCAGTCTGAGCATGGGCAGACAAGGGCAGTACTGAGACAGAGAGGAAGGGAGCTTTGTGCGTGCTGACAATGCAGTCCTTCCACCTGCTGAAGAACAGAGGTGCTGAGGAAATTAGACCCTGGGGTTGGAGAGAGATGGGGAAATTTCTTGGGGATTTTGGCAAATGAGAGACTTTAGAACTGAGAGGTGTGAGATATTTGGAATGAAAACAGATATAAAAGCTACCAGAGAGTATGAAGTCAAATGCCTTCATTATCCTTTGAGAGATGCAACTACAGAGTGAGTTTTTGCTTGCTTTTTTTTTGTTTGTGCTATTTATTTAAAAATGGAAGTGATATTGTTTTATAATATAGGTTTCATGTATGTATCATTGAGAATTAAGTTCACTGTTAAAAGCCCAATTCTGTCCTTCACCATACCATTATCCCTTTTTCCCAAATTTATGCCCCTCATCCACCCTTTTCCTTTTCCCTTTTCATAACCATTTATTGGTCTTATAGTTAAAAAAATTTGTTTTCTGGCTGGGCATGGTGGCGCATGCCTGTAAGTAGCAGCCTAGGAAGCCACGGCCATGACCAAGGATCGTGGTTCGAGTCCTGCTGGGGGCACACAGCAAGACCTGGTCCCAAAAAAATAGCTGGGCATGGTGGCGTGCACCTGTAATCCCAGCTAACTGGGAAGCTGAGGCTGGAGATTGCTTGAATCTGTGGTACCCCAGGCAACGTGAGCCTGCGGTTCCATGGGCAAAAATAGCAGAACCTGGTCTCAAAAAAATTTTTTTTTTCTTTATGACATGTGAATGAAACCATGCAGTAGCTATATATCTTCATCTGACTTATTTTTGTGGCATGATACTCTCTAAGTTCATTCCTCTTATTATAAATGGCAGGACTTCCCCTTTTTATGGCCATATAAAATTCCTTCATGCATGTATACCACATCATCTTTATTCATTCTTCAGGTACTGGATACTTAGGTTGTTTCCAGTTGGCTCTTAGAGATAGTGCTATAGTAAACATGGAGGAGCATATATCTTAATTAGTATTTTGTATAATTCTGTGAAATACCCAGAAGTGGGATAACTGGTTTGAATGAATGGCTATGCTCCTTTAAATCTAAGATGATGATGCCAGGGCTGAGCTACATATGTGTCAGCATCGATAGTCAAATGCCTGTGCTCTCAGGGGACATAGTATTTATGGGGTCTCTGGCTCTTAAATGACTGCTTTTTCCATTGTGGTGGGTGGAAAGAGCAGGGGTGCAGTGCTACCCTGGCAGTGAGGTTTGTGTCCCTTTCAAAGTGACTGCTCTGTCTGAGGGCTGTCATAAGGACAGAACCACCTCATTTCTTCCTGTCTCCGAGCCCCTGTTGTCTCATCTGTCAAATGAGACATGAACTAGATGATTTCTTGTGTTCCCTCCCACTCACATTCTCTCATTCTCAAAACAATGGAATAAGGATGGAATAAGGGCTGCTGAAAATCGGGTCCTGTTCTTTTGACTCATTTTTTGAACATCCAGATTGTTCATATCTAGTAAGCTCAGTCTGTTAATATGTTAATTGAATACTTGTGCTTGTGTATATGTGTACGTGTCACATGTGTGTGTTCTCTGCCTGTGGCTTTTCTGAGCCAGGGCTGTGCTCACATTTTCTCTGCCTTCTCTTTCGCAGATGGTGGTAGTGGATGGGGACTTGGGATCTGTCACTTGGAGTTACAGTGTTCCATGTCATATGAAAGAGACCCCTACCACCTCAGCGGTAACCTCAGACCAGAAGTCTGTCTTTCTCTTCTGGGCTGAAGGACTATCAGCAACATCTTCCAATTCTGTGAGTGAGCTGAGAGGGTCCCCATTCACTCTGTCAAGTGGCTGTTGTACAGTGGGCTGACTGGGGTCTGGAAAGACTATGTGACAAGCCTGTGGTTGTGGGTAGAAACAGAATAACCTGGGAGAGTACCAAGCAGGAACCTTGCTTCCTCCTGAGCTCTGCTCCCAGCCACCACCTCTCAGCCAGCAGCATGGAAGCTGATAGTAGCCCTGAGCACTAGGAGGCTGAAGGATGAAAGTCCTCTCCAGATGCCATGTCCATGTTTTTAGCTGATTCAGGTATGCTGCTGATATCAAGGAGAGAAATCATGATGACTGGAGTGCAGTGGGAAGGGAAAGATACATGTAGGCATGAGGCTGGGCTGGACTTCAAGGGGAATAAACTGAAATGAGGTTGGGGGCAGGCATGGTAGACTGGGAGTGCCATCCACTAGGCTGAAGTTGAACCTTCACCTGGGGTGTTTATGGAAGAAGGTCTGATATTCAGAAACAGTTACCATGCCTTTATATAAGCTCTCCTGCAGCATTTGAAGAGGTTTGGTGAGGCTGATGCCACCTATAATACCTTTCCATGTTCGATTTAGTGAGACCCCCTCTCACTTAGTACAGTTGACAACACCTACTATGTGCCAGAAAACTTAGTGTTTTCTGTGGTAACTTAAGAATCAACTGGAAGGAATTGGTCTTTTAGAAGGAAAGATAGTTGGTCCCATATAATGGGGGGGGGGGGCAAAGAAGGCAGAATCCTGAATTTATCAAGCTTGTGCTCTTGGAAAATCACTTAGTTTTTCGATCTCAAGCTCTTTATTAATGGGCACAGATGGGCTGCAACTGTCCCTCAGTTTGAGGACCGGATTTACTTTAAATCAAAATCAAAGTCCCGGCTCTACCATGCAACCTTGGCCGATTGACCTAACATTTAACTAGTTGGCTTCCTCATTTAATTAAATATTGAGCTAACATTTAACTTCCTGGCTTATTCATTTACTAATGTAAGGGAATTGGACCAGATCAGATGACTGCAAATGTAAGAACATCACTGAAAAACAAAGGTGTGATACACGTGTGCTGGTGGAGGCACAAACATACAACTTAGATGGCAGCACTAAAGGAGAGAGATGCTCATTTGCCTTGGGGTGATGGAGGAGCTTTTCATTAAAGGGGTGGTGGGCAAGCCAGGGATCCAAGGACACAGTGTGTTCATGTGTGGAGATGAGCTGTGGAGAATGGCTAGCTGGAGCAGTGAAGTAATTTAGGCAGTAATCAGGCCTCTTGAAGCCGGAAGGCAAGTAACTCTAGCAGGAGACTGCAAGGGACAGGTTTTGGTTGGTGTCAGACTCGGTTCCCATGCTCAGGAGCTTGGGTGCCATTTGTAGGTAGCGAGGAAGGAGTTCACCTGTTCTCTAATCTTAGTCCTCCCTGGCATGCCTGGCTCTGGATGCTGAGGGATTGTGCTGAGAGCTGGCTCCTGCTCTGTGGGTCTGGTGGTACCTAGTGGAAAGCCTGCTGTTCATCTCCCCTCATTCACCAGGTACCTTCTGGTGCTGACAGTGGAAATGAGGGTGCTGTCTCTCCCTGGAGAGTCCATTTCCTCCACAGGGCAGGCCCCGGCAGTCCCAATTAAGAGGCACTGCCTGACCCCTGGCCAGTATTTCTGGCCCTTAATAGCCCATGTGTGTATCTGAGAGTGTCACCCATGTAGCCAGCCCCAGTTTTCGCAGGATGAGAGTGGCATTCAGGCCTAGGCATTTTTATTTTATAATTAATGATTTGCTTCTGCTTGATCAGTGTCCTGTGTATTTCAAGAAATAAGATTTTTGTCATGGTTTAGCCTAATACTTGCAACTGGTATTAATAGTGATAGGAAGTGTCTTCAATCATTGCAGTCACAGTTTTGAAGCCCTTCCTGCTCCAGGGTCGACCCAGTGTCCAGGGACCCCTCGAGGCACACAGGGAGGGCTCAGCACGCATTGCGCTCCTTTCCTCCCTTTATTTTTAAAAAAGCATCCTTAGTAAGGGGAAAAAGTATTTTCTAACAACAGTGGTTTGAGGCTGTTAGCTTTTCGAGCTCTTTGTGTAACCCCCACCCAGTCGTTCCTCCCCCCCCTCCCCCAGCCCCTAACTCTTTGTGAACTCTTTGAAGTGGGTGTGTACACGGCAGCATCTCTCAGGCACAGCCTTGGAGCTGGGCTCAGGGAGTGGTGGGCATTGTCTCTTTTGGTTTTCATCTGAGGACCATGTGTGTGGGGATGTAGCCTCATCCTTGCTCTTTTTGTTTCCCATGGTCAGGATGTCACTCTGGGAACTGAGCCACCTGGCCTTTACCACCTTTACCTCCTGCATCCAGCCTTCCCCTCCATCCTCCTGGATCTGGCTAATGCCACAGGCACAGTGACAGCTTCAGAGGGTGAGTCCTAGTGCTGGAGTGGGTGGAGGGTGGGCAGTGGACTGTGGGAAGCAGCCTCATGAGGCCATTCCTGTACATGTCCCTGTTATCTCTGGTGTCCCAGGTGTCTGGGGTATTTGCTGGGGAGCTTTTGGGGGGAGCAGCAGACTCCCAGGCTGAGGACCCCTAGTCCATGAACTTGCTGAAGGCTGATGGAACATGCTGCCCCATTCCGGAGGGTCCTTAGGTGTTGGCATCTTTGCTGGCACGCCTGTCTACGGAGCATCAGCTACCTGCCAAGCCCTGTGCTGGGTGCTGGGAATGCAGCTAAGGCTAGTGTCTTCATCCTTTGGGAATTCAGGATTTGGAATTAACTCTGAGGGAGATGATGATGCTACAATGGTTTCTCAGAGCATTGCCTTAGGATCGGGGAGACTTTGTTTTCACTGTAAAAGCAAACATGACCCTTGCATAGAAATGGGAGCTTGGAGAAAAACCAAAAGAACAAAAAACTTAGCCATATTCTGACCACTTTTAACCACTGAGAACATTTTGGAAGGATTAATCAACCTCATGTATGCATCTAAATAACATGGTACAGCAAAGCTGGGATCCATATTAGAAACCTCTAATTCAGGAACCCAGGCCCTGGAGTCACAGCGACTCCTCCCACTGGTCTAGAATTGTTTGATGGCTTCCTCAGAGGAGTCTGCCTCTGTAGCATGCTGCTTTTGCTGCTAGGGAGGGAAGACCAAAGTGGCTACATTTCCTTTCTTTCTGTACTCTCTTGCTCTCTGCTTACAAACTCTGCCTGGAAATTGAAGCACATTGCTCTGTTTGTTGGGGTACATTAGGAAAAGAGCAGATCTGCCATCTGCAAGCACACTTGTCTGCTGGTTTTGTGTGGGGTGGGGGCCGAGTGGTGAGCTGTCAGCTGGTAGAATCCTGATTAAGCTATTTTTTTTCAGTATCAGTTTAAAATATCATTCAGTGAACATAAATAATGGCAACTAAGAACTGTGACCTTTTTGCCATATTTTAAAGATAAGGCAGAACTGCACTGACCATGTAAATATCTTGTCTACACAGTATACTGACAACCTCATATTCGCTGTGTTGCCTTTTCTACTAAATTCTCACCTTCATTGGCACAGCCTCTAAGTTCCTGATTGGGGCTTCCTTAGAAATTGCTTCAGGAACCAGGCAGATGGGCTGCTTGGTGGGGCCACATTCACTGCTCTGTCCCCTGTCCAGCTCAGTGCCTGGCACAATAGGTGCTTGATAAATTTATCATAGGACATAATGGCGTAAATGGATGAATCTAGTGACTGAGCCAACCCATCCTGTTAGTGAAAGGTTTCTGTCCTTGTTAACTGTTCTTGTTTTTGTCCTTCCTCAGTTGGAATTAACGACCTCTGGAAAGATGCCTTTTATGTTACCAGGACAACAGGGCCAGTTTCCGAAGGCCATCTAGCGCCCCTGGTGGTCAGCAAGCTTAGTCTGCGGTGGGCACTGATGGAGGGCCAAGTGGTCCAGCTAGAGGAGGCCACCCCCAAAATTGGCCGTGGGGAGCTGCGGAGATTCCTCTCCAGGATAAAGTTTGTTGATTTTCCCTACCAGGTGAGTGTCTTCGAAGAACGACTGGGTTCCTGCTGAGGGTTTAGGATACATACTATTACCAGCTCTCTCTCTGCTTTTCAGAAAGGGGGACTGTGAGATCTTCCTTGCATAGCAAGAACTAGGTGCTTAGGACCAGCACTGTTTCTTAGGGGTGCTCTATGACCACTGAGAAGTGGTATTTCAGTTGTTTTCAATGGGAACAGTACCTTCTTTCTTGGGTGACATTTGGAAATGGGGGGGGTCATGGCTTTTATTGTCACAGTGACTGAGGTGGCAGATGCTGCTGGTCTTTTGTGGGTAGGGTCTCGTGCTGCTAATGCCATGCAAGGTTTGCAGCTGTTCCATATTTACCTTGCACAGATTGCCGTAACCGCCCCTCCTTCCCCTAATGCCGAGCTAATGGAAGAAGAAAATCTTTGGACCTTTCTAGAGGGACACTTAGGAATAGTGGGCCTAGACAGAAGACCTTTTAGCTTTTTCTAGATATTTCTCTACCATGGAAACAAAGTCACTGATAGTGGCACATTTTCCCCTAGATCTAGTCTGATAGATTCTTCAGTTTCAGAAGAAGTGAATGGAATGGATAGCATCTCTCTGCGATCTCTTTGAAGAGAAGGAAGCCCATGGAAGCTCATCTACCACCTCTGCAGACTGCAGCGAGTGCTGGGGAAGGTGCCCGGGGGTCTCCGCTCATGGACAGTGCGGTCCCTTTGGCTTGGCTATGTCACCCACCTTTCTGATCTCCCTGCACTAACCTCCTTGTAGGCACTCTGTGGATAGTTTGGAAATGTGACTAAGTGTTGAATTTTGGTGTGTCTAACTTATAAATTGCTGGAGAATTCCAGCGAAGCCCTGTACCTAGGGAGCATTTTGTTCTGCATCATGCCACATGCGTGTATTTCCAGTGTTGTGGTGGAGTGTTTTCTAGATATGCTCTCAGACTGGGACTAGTCTTTTTCCTTCTGAGATGCATCTGATTGGTGTGTCTACCTTGAGGCTTGCACATGGCCTACCTCTCAATGTTGTGAGGGCTGCTCGCCAAGCCCTGCCTTCCTTTCCCCAGACTTGAGTGTTGGTGAGGACAGGGTCTGGGAGACAGAGGGAGCCCAGCATCTTCATGTCTTCCTTGTTTTAGGTATCCTGGCTCTTTACACTTTCTATCCCTGTTGATTTACTGACCTAAGAATAATATATTCCTATCAGAAGGGAACAAGAGAAATAGAGTTAAAACAACACTCCTTGGGCAAAGTCCATGTTGTGTGATTTCTCCTGTTGATTGTTAGTTGACATGCTCATGTTCTCCTCCACAGAGAGGCAACAAGTCAGGGATGATGGAGGCAGATATCCTTGTCCTGTGTCATCCCTGCTCTGTGCTTTATGTTCCTAATAGGTGTCCTTCTCTCTCTCTCTCTCTCTCTCTCTCTCTCTCTCTCTCTCTCTCTCTCTCTCTCTCTCTCTTCTCCTATCTCATTCAGGGATATTTTTGCTTTGCTTGCATGAGAGCAAAGCTGTTTCTGGACTTTTCCTCTTGCTACTTGAGCCTGGTATGCAACTATATTCCCTGCTCCTTCCTTATAGAGCTTTCAAAGCATTGTATTTTGGGAAAATTCCCGTGTAAATACTGTAACTTTTATAATTGGTTAAGTTCTTTAGAATGATCTCTAGCGCTTATATCTTTTTCTATTAAAAACTACTGCTACTCAGTTCTCTGCTAAATTTCCAGATCTTGTTTATATAGCAGAAGACCCCATGTTAGCTATCGGAGAGCTGCTTTTCTTATTTTCATAGGTCATCTCTGTGGGAAACTCAGGTTCTCCCTTCACTTGGGCCTATGTCTTTTTAGTTTATGTTAATAAAGGGACTTAAGAAAATTTAGAGGTCCCAGAAAGTTAGGGATTCTGAATTTAAAGGGATATGTGTTGAATGCCCCCAATAGGCCTTGTGACAGAGCAGGAAGCTGGTAGAAAGAGCTCTAAGCAGGCCTATTGTCTGGTCTGGCAGATTGGCTTTGCCAGGTTTGGGAACATCCCCCCTCTCCCCTCCAAAGTCACAGAAAACAATTCCATTTCAACCCTTCAGCATATTGTAGCCTTGGGGGAACAATTAGAAGATCTCCCAAGAGTTTGGGGGATTATTCCAGCTCCACTTCCAGGGCTGGGATCTTTCTGGGGAAAAGAGCAGAGAATTCTAAAGACTAATTAGTAGTCAGACTAATAGTCAGTTGAATGCCTGAAACTTGGGTGGTGGTCTTGCAGCATCTGGACCTAACCCTGGTTCTCTTGCATGTTTTAGGAAGCTGCTATTCTGAGCAGGGGCCAAATGCAATGTCAGTTCTGGAGGCCTTGACTTCGGGGAATTGTTCTGGGGACAAAAAATTGTATTATGCAGAGAGTCTTTGAAGTCCTTAAGGGGAATCTAGAATAAAACGATGCCTCTAAATTCTTCATGGTGGGTCAGCAAAGTAACTTAGCATAACTCTCTCTTTGCTGAACAGACGACAAGCTCTCAGTTCCTTCTCCCTTTCTCAGTGGAAGTAGTGGCTACAGATCGAGGAAGCTTCCTCTCACCAGTGTGGATGTTGGTCATGTCGGATGGGTCCCTAACTTCCTTCTCCTTGCAGACAGTGAGAATGGGCAGCATTCCTTTCTTCCCCCACTCCCAGCATGAGTTACCCACAAAACTGACAACCACTAGTGAGAAAGAGCAGTGACTTCTGCAAATGCGAGGGTTTTCCTCTACCAGTTGCTCCTCCTTCCTTCCCTTGCACACCCTCTCTTCCCCCTCAAAGGTGCTGGCCCTCTGGTATGGTTCTGGTGATGTCAACCCCCTTGAATGTGAATTGCTATCCTTACTGCCCATATTACAGGAGAGCCAGCTGCTGTATTGTCAGGAAGCACTATTTAAAATGTGAATTGTTACAGAATAAATGCTTCATGTAGGAACACACATGTGTGCCGTTCTCTTTCTTAGCCATCAAGGCTGGCTTGTTTTTTTCTTATGGAAAAGAGAAGATCATGTGAGTGAGGAGGTGGGGAGCTCCAGTGTGGTCTCCACTGGAAAGCCCTGTCCTATACAAATAGTTTTTAAGTGGACCTGCTCCTGCCCTGTCCCCTCTCTCCTGCAGCCTCTATCTTGGGTGTGTTAGTCTAAGGGCATCTAGGATAAATGTAATTACACTGTTACTGGGTCCCTCCAGGGGGTGCAGGACACCGACCTTTATCTGCCTAATACCAAAGCTCCCAGTACTACCAGGAGGATTCCAATGTGCCAGGGAAAGCTGAGCCAGATCACCATTCTGATTCACCCACCTTCCCTCCTCCAAGTCCCAGATAGATGACCAGATTGGTAAGCAGGTAACCTGGTAGATATCCTCCATGGCAGAAACTGTATGTTACTCTTTTTATCTATCTCCAGTGCTTATCCTAGAACAAGCATGTGCTAAAGGAGAGGTGGAAATTCTTCATGCATGTGGTTTTGGGGGCTAGAACAGCGGTGAAGGAGGAGGGAGCAGTGGCATCAGGAATGCACTCCTTTGGGCTTGTACTTTAAGATACCCCTATTTTTAGCTCCAAAAATCATACTCAGGACACAGAGTTGGGCTGAAGCACGTTATTGATAACCAGTGAACATGGAAAGGTGGGTTCAGCCTGCTCTCCAAACCCTCTTACTTCTAACATTGCTCTTCCTTTACAGATGACCCCGAGGCCTCTTCCTTCAGGTCCTGGCTGCTCCCTGGTGGGTGGCTCTTGTTTTGTAGCTCTGAGTAGATGTCAACTCCTTCGGAGATGGAGCAGACGGGCCAACTAGGGTGCTGCAGGGCATGGCTGGGGATGGGCACCCCTGCTGCCACCGGTGCCAGGTAACACTGGTGGTGATAGGGGAGGCAACTCAGGGTCTCTCAGAAGCTCTTGCTGTGCTTGCATTTGAACTCCAGCAGCAGCTTGGTGTACTTGTTGAAGGTGGTGACAGCTGAGGCCATACAGCAGGTGAAGGAAACCCAAGCCATGCTAGACACAAAAGGACAGAAAACCTGGCAGTGAGTCTTACAGGGTTGAAAGAAAAACACCTGGACCCCTTTCTGAGGGTAATGAGGCTGATGGCTTTTGGGATCTTAGGGGCCTGAGTGTGCTTACTGTCTTTTGTCATGTTGAAGATAAAGATTGGAGGGCTAGAGAATGTGGTCTTGGCGGTGTACATTTTGACTGGCTCGCAGTCAACAAGACTTATACTGATATCAGATTAGGAGTTTAATGGGATTTTCTCCAGTGAGTTGATTACTTTTCAGTATTAAGCCCGTGTAGTCTCCCAGAATTCCTAGATCTGAGACATAGCATAATGTACCACCTCCCTCCCTTCTCACTTCAGGATTCAAGATTTTCTTTCCCTCAGATGCCAGGAGTGATGGTTTCTCGTCTTTCTGCTTCTGCTTTGCACTTAGTCTTAAAGCCCACTGAGCCAAGGCTCTTGAGAATTGTTCAGGAACATGCACTACCAATCTGGGGGTGGTAAAGGTTGTGGTTCTTGACTTAAGGGAGTTCATAGTGGAGGAAAGGGAAGCTGACAATTAAGAGAAGTTGGATGGATTCAAAAAGAACAACGGAAAAGACACCAGGGAACTGTATCAAACGCATTCCTACGACTCTTGGAAGTCAAACCCCCCAATTTTCCAGTGATTCTGGGAAGCCCAGGAAATAGGAAGTTGTATGAGGTTAGTGAGGGATTATATGAGGCCAAGTGACTGTTAAAGCCAGGCCACATGATGGGACTGCTTGTTTCTCGCTGCTGCCTCTGATGGGCCAAAAAGACTTGGACTGGGCCCTGGTGTTTCTGGGCGAATTTGTGGATGGAACTCTCAGTTGTAAAGAACAGCCAGAATATAGACAAAGAGCAAGAAGTGATTGGGGTGGGAAGAAAACTGAACATATATATAGGGTGGCCAGTGGACCTAAGACCCCAGAATCAAACAGGAGGGGGAACGGAGGGACAGATCCCCTAGCAGACACACTTCCATCTGGCCTCCTTTAGAATGGAAAACAGAGGCCAAGGACTGTATTTTTGCCTTGCTGTTAAAAGGATTCAGCACTTAGCCTAGTTCATGGCCATCCAGGTTGGCACCCACGTAAGGGAGAAAAGTGAACAGCTCTTGAGGAAAATAATTTTTAATCTTTTATCTATTTTTAAAAGAAATCTAATCCCTTAGTTCTTTAAGAATCAGAGGACAACTGCTAGGGGAAGCTTTATTTCTAACATCATCTGAAGGAGATGAGAAGAGTAAGCCGTTCACAGCAATGGAATTCAGTCCAATTTCAAGCCTGGTTTTCCATTTCTTTGCCCTCTACCACCTTCGCTTGTAAATATATAAAAACATAGGGCAGCATTTCCATAAGCCACACAAAATCAGTCTCATTTCCCCAACATACTGTCAGGTAAAAATGCAATTGCTACCACACCATCAGCAAAAAAAACCTAGATGAGATAATATATCCTCACAAAACCAAGCAGAGGGATCCTCTCCATGCCTTCCAGGACTTAGACCAAGAGGAGTACCACCCCATTCTTGGCCTGAAAGATGAAGCAGAGGCCCAAGGACAGAGATGTCTAAGGAAGGTTGGCTGGGAAGAGCCTAAAAGGCTGAGGAGATGAGGAGCACTTACTAGAAGGCCTAGCCGTAATTCCAGCCATGAGGCCTCCATCCCCAAAAGGCCTACAGAGGGAACAGGAAGGCAGAGGCCTTAGACAAAGACTGTCATCACCACTGACTAGGAACATGGTTTTTGGCATTGGATGTTGCCATGGGTGTTGTATCACCCACACACCACAAGTGGCCAGGACAGCTAATCTGAGTAGGGGGTTCTCCTTGAATGGGTATCTATACTAGACTGCCCCAGATTTTAGGGTGAGCTGTGGGGAAGGTTAGAGTCAATGCTGGACTCAGGGTCACTCTTCCTTTTATTTATTAAAATCACATGTGTATGAAGCTAGCACTGTTTCACAACATTCTGTTTTAGGGTAACTCATACCACCTCAGCTGAATGTTCCCGCATCACACCCATGGCCACCCCAAAACCCCAATATGAACTTTATTTTTCATCTCATATACACATCTCTGACTTTAGCCAAGCCATGGTCTTTAAAAGTTGTATGTGTGTCACAACTGAAAAATAAACCAACTATTGTAGGAAATGTGCCAAGAAGCTAGACATACATGATACTGTTGAAGACCTATTGATTGAATAGAAAATCTCTTTTTGTTTTGACTTACAATGAAAGACATCTGCCTTGCAAGTGTCTCCTGCCCGCCTCCACCCACCACCCACCCTTGCTGTTCTCTATACTGCTTGTAGTCGGCTCCCACCCTGAGGGTAGAGGCTCTAGTCTTGCAGACAGCACTGCAAAGGTGAGGATCCACCTCACTTCAGCTCCAGAGGCACCCACCTGACAGCATGGAGGAAATGGCTGCGAAGGCGCTCAGTGTGAGCCCAAGGGCAGGCTTCCTGGGGAACAGCAAGTCTATCAGTAGCAGGAGGAAGCTGATGAATTCAAGTCCGATGGAGATGGCTTGGGCTCCCAGGGACAACCATAGGATCCCTGTCAGAAACCAGAGGAAGGAGGAACTTTCACCCTGACAGCGAAATAGCTGAACCAGTGGTGGATGGAGGGTCCCCTCAGCATTGAAAAGCAGGATCAGAGATGTAGACAGTGAGACATAGCCCAGCCCTTAATTCGGGGTTCCTGGCTATCACCCCACAACTCCCACTCTGCTCAGAACCCAACGGATAGTCTAAATTGGAATGAAAATACTGTCAGAGATTTGAAAAGAATGGAACCAACCTTCAAATATATCTTTCAGGGATACATAACTTTGTAAGTTATCCCATTTATTTCACTTTTTCTTTGTTTTAACTTGGCATTAATGTCTGGTTTCCATCCTCCTGCCATCTCCCCCTTCCCTAATCCCATTCCAACTTTATATTTAAAAAAAATTCTAGGAAGAAAGGGAAAAATTAGGTTTTTCAACATGGCCACTTGACAACAAGAGTGGGTGCCAACTGTGGTGGTGTCCTATTTGTAGACCTTATCTGCCCTTGCTGTTTTTTTCTTGCCTTCTCTGCATATGAAGAAGAGTCTGCTTTAGGGTGTTCGTCACCCAGAGGGGCAGAAAAGTAGAGAAAGGCAGGAGACCACAGATAGTAGAGACCCAGAAAGGCCCAACTCAATAGCAACTGAATTATCAAACCCACATACTTGCCACAAGCCTTGAGGGTAGGTGGGGTAGGAAAGCCTTCTCCATCAACCACTTCCCTCCAGATCGGAGAGTGGGGTGACATGGGCCTTGCAACGTGGCAAATTCCAGTAGTCCTTTCTCATCTCTCTCGGTTGGTGATGTGAGTTCAATGAAGCTTCGGCATTTCTCCCCTGCAACACAAACAAGGTCCATGGTCACGGATGTACTTTCTTGGGCAACAGGACTGAGAACTTCCCTCACCCCAAACTTCACACTGCCCCAGCGCATAGTAGGCAGTCAATGCCTCCCTCTGAAAGCTGAACAGACAAGTGTCATCGGCTACTCTGTCCTCAGTTCCCAATAATTACCAAGGTGGTATCTTCCTAAGATGCTCCTTATAGGGCAAATCCCCATTTCCCCTACTAATAAATGCCAATGCACACACAATGTAGTCCTTTTCCATCTCCTCTTCCCCTTAACCCAGACCAGGAGAAAGTGCAGATCACACATTGTACCTGAATTTGGGGTTTTAGGGAACATTAGTAGCATTAGAGTCTTTCCAGGCTGTCAGGTAACCTGAGAATGCTCTGGGCTGAGGATGGGGTATCCTCAGACCCATGGCTCCAAACCCAACGACTCATGCATGCTGCTACATCTTTTTGCGGGTCTGTGTTGAGTGGTAGAAGACCTGCCTGGGAGAGTTTGCTCAACATTCCTGCCTGATCCAGTTACCCTTCTTGGGTTTCCTTCCCCCACCTTTTCAATTGTAACAATAGTACCTGGAATGAGAAACCCCTTTGGGGAGGGGGGAGGGGCAATAACAGGCTTTCAGGGTCACTTGCTCTGGTCCTTTCATCTCACAAATGCAAAGTCAAGACCTAGAAATCATTCACATAAACTGGGGAGGACCAGAGTCTTTTTGGTTCTTATTCATCTCCCCTAGTTTGGCTACAGTGGAAATTCTCATAATGACAAAAGTCTACTTGAAACCCTTGAGGGTGAAGCTACTTTATACCAGTGAGCCTGTCTGAGAGTCAGATAGACTTTGGACCTTATTCAAAGGGATGTCCTGTGGAGAAGACATACTGGATGAGGTGGGAGATAGATACTAAGCCAGCCTGAGGGTGAGGCCAGTGGGATGCACACAGTTCCTTGGGGTGTGTGTGGGGGTTATCAGGCAGCTGGGGTGAGGAGGCACCTGGTTCTTCCATGATTTCCTCACAGGATAGCCACATGCCACTGCGGAAGGCATGGAAGGTGAACTGGTCATCCCCAGTCTCCCAGCTGTATTGCACCACCTCCGGGGCTGATGTGTTGGCATTGTTCCCGTCCACGGGCATCGACATGCCAAAGCATTTGGTTGCCAGGCCTTCCCTGAACAGGGGCTTGGACACCTTCTGTGTGCCCACAAACCAGGAACTGCTGAGCAGGGATGTTGTTGAGAGGTCGAGTGACAGCATGTTGAGGAGGGCAGATAGGAAGGTTCGTTGGTCAGAGAAGGCCTGCGGGAGCTCCATCTGTAAGAGACAAATGCAAGGGCCTGAGTTCACAGCCTCCTGGGACACTTGGACTCCTTCCCTGGAGGCCTCCAATTCCAGATGCCGTCTGGTGGTGCATGGAAATTACCTAGTGGCTCAGGAGTTCTGAACCCTGGCATGATGTGCACAGATAGAGGACTACTAGCAGATAATCTGTTGTGAAGATAGATGTGGAAGTGATGCTAAAGTGGAGTGACCATACCGAACTCTTCCATTTTTGCCTTAAGATGTGAGACTGTTGTCTACATGCCCTTCAGCTGGCAGGTTCTAGGGAAAAATTGCACCTGTATCTGTGCCTGGCTGGCACCACTTAGACCCAGTGATGGCTGTGCTCTGAGAGCCAGGATGAATTGGGGTAACTGTTACTGTAGCCCTGGGCCCTCAGGATGGAGTACGAGGACGGAGCTCTACAAATACATCTGCTGGCTAGTCTGCTGCCTTTCTGCCTCCTGCAGGCTCATCCCAAGTTTCAGTGACATCAGGAGGGCATCCCACAGGAAGTGGGACTTGGAATGGCCTCAAGGACTTTTGGCTTCTTTTCCTCAGTGGTATGCTCATCACTTCTATTTGTGCTCTTTCTCTCCTAGGCACCAGACTGCCCATGCTTTCCATGCTTATTGTTTCCCAGTGTCTAGCATAGCATGATGTCCACCAGACCCCCAGCCCTGTGCTCCTTATTAAATCTAGGATGACCCTAGGAATGTGGGTGATGAACAGGGCCACTGAGGCGTGTATAAATCAGGTTGAGAAACAGAATTGGGGCCCTCAAAATGCTCTTGCTGGTAACAATTTTTTTTTGAGACTAGGTTTCGCTATTTTTGCCCATGGAACCGCAGGCTCATATTGCCCGGGATACCACGGACTCAATCCATCCCTAGCCTCAGCTTCCCAGGTAGCTAGGATTACAGGCGTGCCCCACCACACCCAGCTATTTTTTTTTTTGGGGGGGGGCTAAGTCTCGCTGTGTTGCCCCGGGTGGGACTCGAACCACGATCCCCAGAACCCGCTGCAACTCCATAAGCTGTCGCTTACAGTCATGTGCCATAGTGCCCAGCTGGTAACAATCTTTGGTTTGGTCTTCTTTAAAGGTCTTTGGTGCTAAGACAGGTTTTTGGAGTCTTCCCTAAATCATTGATTACTTTGAGGAGAAAGAGGGGACTTTGTTTATGACTGTAAAGTGGGATTAGGGCCTTGGGGATTAGCCCAACCAGGCTGTAAGGCTGTTGAAATCCTGGAGAGGTGGAAAACTGGTGATCTGGGTCCAGCTTCCATCTCTGACACTGAACTCTAGCTGAAGTGGCTATGTGATATTCATGGAGGCTGGATGTTCAATATCAAGGCCATGGAACCCACAGGGAGGATGCCTCTGGCTGATTGAGAGGACGCTGGAGGGCTCACAGTGGGCACATTGTGTGATAGCAGAAGAGACTGTGGTTTCTGTGGCTCTGGCAGTAGCCCCTGTGCTCCTGATCATTTTTAACTAAAGAGGAGGGAGGGCTGAAAAGTGGTCTTAATAGACATTTCCAATTCAGTGAGTGAGGTCAACTTGGTGCCAGATTTGATTTGCTTTAGAAAAATAATGAAGTGTGTGGGTTTACATAGTAAGCGTAGTAGAGCAGTTTATACTGCCATGTTAATACATACTGAAGGGAAAGGAATCCATTCCTAGATGCTGACAGATGCTTCTTAAAGTAAACCATCTTGAGCTTCCCTGGGGATCTTATATCAGAGTTAATCAGACCCAAATCTACTTAGCTTAAGAGATGTAAATAAATCCAGGGCTAAATAAGACTGGCTCACAAATCTCTTTCTCTCATCATCTCCAGCTTAACATTTTCTACATTTAACAGAGAACTTTATCTTTGGAATCTAATAGCTTGTTCCTGAGAATTTCTAGGGACTGAAAGAAGGCATACCAGAGACAAAGTGCATATTATTCATGGCAATAATGAAAACACAAGGTTCCTATGTATTACAAACCAATATACAAAACATATGATAAAACAGCTTCTGGAAACCAATCTACTAGTAAGATTTTTAGAAAAGCATTCAACAAAATAACTTCACTAACAATTGCTAGTCCATGCAAGACTGGGTACCCTTGATAAGGACTGAAAAACTATTAGGATCTGGAAGGAGAAAAGATCTTATATGACTAGATATGCAAGTCATGTTATTACCAACCCCCCCAAGAGTGTTTTCCTCTTTTTTTAGATGAAAATCCTATTGAGTTATCTTTCATAATTAAATATATGTATATATATATATTTCTTGTATAGGAAGTGGGTTTCCAGCTAAGCCACCTTCATTAATCATTCTGTATAAAGATAGAACTAAGCACTTAGGCAATTCAAAATCTCCAGTTTTATTTTCAGCCCAATATAACTTGGAAATTTGTCTAACATCACATCAGATTTGACCTAGCATCACATCAGCTTTGACCTCCATACCTATAATCCACTTCAAATTACATATATTTGTTATTTGATGGGTTACTTGGAAATAAGAAAAATGAATCCTACACCATAGTACAACTGTGTTGTGGCTGCAGAGTGACAACTAATTTAAGGAAGAGGTGCCATGAGAAACAGGATGAAAAAGAGCTCAAGGAGGCTGTTTCCAGTAGGGCCTAGCCTACCAAAAACAGATCCAAGAACCTAACTCAGTTATTCAAGAATTATCTGGATAATAGAGTAGAAATTCATTCAAGAGTCCTTTCAAAATTTTCCTCATCATATATTTTTCCCTCAAAAATCTGCAGGATCCAGCTACCTCCTGAATTGGAAAAAACAAATCTAATTTCACAATTATTTTCTTAGGATGATCATAAAGAAGTGGAAACCCTGAGGAAAATGACTTCTTTGCACATGCTGACCAGTCCTATGCCCAAGTGACTCTAGGAAAGGGACAGAATAGCTATTCTGATACTTAGGGGCTCAGATAACAAGGAAGTTCATAGATGCTGAAATATCACTGAGAATTCCATCAACACAGGTGGACAGAGAAACAGAATTCACAACGGCTAGTGAGGACCACCCATTGATAAGATAAGCACACCTCTAATAAAGAATCTGGTGTAAGATAGCAATGGCACCTCTGCTTTGAGCTGTAAGAGGGGAAGCTGGTTACCTTGGTCATGTTCGTGTCTTGCAGCTTGTCCCAAGGGCTGTAGTGTCATCTGTGCTCCAGATCTCTCTGGTTTAATGCTAAAAGGATGGAGATTGTCTCCCCCACTCTTCTTTCCACCTCCCCCGTCCCCTATAGCTCATATTTTTTGGAGTGCCTCATGATTAAATGCTGCTTTGAACTTGGGTATTTAATAATTGGCAATGCAGTCACAGCCCAGCTGTTCTGGGAGATTACACAGGAGAGCTTGCCAACGGGGAGCTGGTATTATAAGCACAAGGCAGCCAGGATCCGCTGGTGGTAAGTTCTCTAAAGAAGTACATGATTATTTAGCTTCCAACTAATTGCCATTCTCTAGGTAAGTGGTGTGAATAGTTTGGACTTGATTTTATGGCAGACACAGAAAATATGAGGGTCACAATTCCTAAGAAGTCTCCATTCCCTTGAGTGGCGTTTCCATCTCTTTAATCAGCTCTGTAGTGTTATGCATGGAAGATGCTTCCTTGGGCCAGGGGTGGGCTTCACTCTCCAGTAGATATCATTAGTAAGGATTATTAAATCTCTCCTCTTCATTTGGAATGCTGAGAGAGGGTATGCAGAGGGCATGGGGGTAAGGATACAGAGGTAGTAGGAATGGAGAGAAAATTCCCCCAGGAAGAAATTCTGGTTAGAAATCTGTCCCAGTCTTCAGGCAAAGGAAAGAACATTCTGATTTTTTCAAGAGTTTCTAAAACTAAAAAAATAATTAGATAAATCAAGTCGGGGTTGATTGCCTCTTGCCATGTGTTACCTAGAAATGTATTTTTCTTTCTGTTCTCAAAAACTGTGCTAGCTAATTAGGATGATGTGGCTGGGAAACAACTATGTGATTCCCTCAACACTCCATGGACTCTCATCCTGGTGCTTTTGCAAGTAGTCTTCCTTCTACCTGTGCTATCAATCTCTTCTTACCTGGTGACCTGCCAAGACAGTTCATTCATTCTTTGGAAATGTTTTTCTTTATGACAGAATAGTTCTCTCTTTTGTCCTTGTCATTCTGTGCTTCTTCACAACACTTTCTGCATCCCAATATAATCATTTCTGTATTCCAGTGTAGTCATTTGCCTTGGCTGTAAAGTCCTTTAAGCCCTGTCTTTATGCAAGGACAGCTGTCACTCTGATTGCAATTCACAACAATCTTGGAACTTTGGGAAATGTACAGATTCTTGGGTACTACCCCGAGACTCCATCATGATGCTGAGTGAGGCCAGGAATCTGTTATTTTAAAAAGTATGGTGGGCTTCTGGTTTCTGGTTCCAAATGTACTAAGCTTGGAAGTTGGTCTCTGACTTAACAAGAATCTGATCGACACTAAAAAAATAATGACACACATTTGTCTCATTGTACGTTTAACATTTTACCGGAACCTCTGTATCCTGCCCTGTTCCTTCTCCAGATTTGCCACCAGGTCAAGTTTCCCACTACATTATGTACTTCAGAAACTCAGTGCTCCCTTTAACTTCAGTTTTAGTCTATATTTTAGACAAATGTGTCTTTTGAGTCTTGCTTCTGTCGCCCAGTATAGTCTCTGTATAGACAATATAGACAGGTGATAGCAGGATGTTTGGTGCATGCCTATATGCCATGTCCAGGCTGATTCTGTGCTGAGCAATTGATTCTTGATTTGATGTGACTGAATTCCCTATGGCAAAGGAGCAGGAGTTTGGTGGTCATTTTTCACCTTTGAAAATGGCTGTTGACTCTCGGGCTAGTTTTCCATGGCAACGCTGGGTGGCGCTATATCCCTGTAGGTTTCCTCTTCAATCACGTGCTTCCCTCCCAGGCATCCCCGCCCCAGCCCTCCATAACTATGGGCAAAAAGTAGGTGGAGGTGGCTGCCCCTCCCTGTATCGTCGTTCTTTTTTCGTCTTTGGTCTCCACCCTAAACGCTAATCTACCGAAGCTGCACGTCAGCCTCTTGGAACTCACGGTTGGAATTAAGTTGGGGGCATCCAGCCCCTCCCTCGAGGGCATCTTTGAGAATTGTTTCCTGTAGCCCATTTTATTTATTTATATTTTGATGACCAGTTCTAGTTCAGTGACTCAGTAGCGCCTCAGATACTTCCCACGGGAAATGCAAAGCCATAGTATAAGAAAATACCGTCAACCCACATTTCCACGTCAGTTTGGTGCACATTTTTCTTTCCTGAATCGTATCCTCACTACCCTTTCACCTAAGAATAGTGAACGAGTCTTTTCTCTCCTCTATGCTTACACCCTTTGAATACTTGCAGACACTTCTCATATCCTACTTGAGTCACCGTTTGGCACCTCTTGGGGCTTGAGTTTTTATTGCCTCTGCTCATAAACCGCACCCCCCATCATCTGGAGTTTTGCCTTCTTTCTTGGGAGGGGAGAGTGCCTAGAGATTTTAAAAGTAAAGCTAATAAACTTCAACTTTGTGGTTCCCCATTTACACAGGCCCCTTCCAGGACCCTGTTACCTAATTTGTATGTATCATTTTATTTTTCTTAATCAGGGTCTCTAAAATTTTACTATTTTCGACCTCCTCAAAGCCTGACTCTACTCCTTAGGAGGCCATGTATTTTGTGTATGTACTTGGCAGGCTGACTGCCTCCTAGTTATGACCAATCTTGAGACCCCTCTTCCTTTTCCCCTCCCCAAGGACCCTGGGTCATAATTCTAATTTCCTTTTTTGTTTCTTTCTGACAAAGCATGAGTTTCTCTGCCTGGTGGCAAAAGTCAGAGCCCAACATCCCACTCACTTCCTTTCATTGTAATTTGGACAAGTGAATATTTTTTCTTCTCTGTCCTCTCTTGGAACAGAAAAAGTAATTGCTAGTCAATGCAACATAAATATAATTAGGTTAGGCGCAGAAGTTCATGACTCAGCACAGACAAGATGATTCCACACGTGAAAATAGTATTTAAATATGGAGTTGGATTCTTACCTCAGCACTCCCCTCCTGCTACCCTTCCCACCCCCCTATACATGCTTAACATTTATGACATCACAAAGCCAAGGGTTGGGACTAACCTATATTTGCTAGGTTCTTAGTCACCCTTTCCTGCACTATACAGAACCATATTATGTGAGCATGAGGAGGAACAATGGTCCTGAGATATCGACTCAGTATACAGGATTTCAATTTATTATTGTGTGGTTGTGCTGTAGATTGGAAGCTATTAAAACAATGGGTAAGAATGTGGAGCCAGAGGAGATCCTACAATACACCCACCCCTTCCTAATGTCAAAGCCTGGGGCTAAGGGATCCAGTGAGGACTTCCCCTCAAACATTCATACTGGCATCTTCCCCAGTTCATTTGCCCTCCTCCATGGCAGCAGTATCTCTGTGTTTCTTTTAGGACCAACATGTCCTTTTAAGTAACTCCTGTTAACATACTAGCTGGAGTGGACCAAGCCCCTGTTCTCTGTTCATGCATTTTCTCCCTGCAGTTTGTCTCTCTGGCTAACTTTCAGTCACTACACATAGCAACTATGTTTTATTCATTGTTTATCGGCAGAGCCTAGCATTATCTAACATCTGGGAATGAGAGAGGTATACATGTGGAAAAGAGCCTCTTGGGTACAATTAGGAAGCCTATGGGTGAAAAACTGAATAAAGAAAAGTGTCCTTTACTCTTCTGTGGCTGAGAAGGAAATCCTACGGAGTCACATAGACAAAGCGGTGATGAGCAAAAAGAAGGCCAGCTCCACAGACTCTGCGCCTTTGGATCCAGACGTCTGTTTTCATCAGATAGGCTGCCAATCCATTTCCTCCCACCTGTGGAAACATTGCTGCTTTTTGATGAGCCAAGTCAAAAAACAGCAATGATCTCATGAACAATATTATCTTTAGTTCACAGGGACCAGGGTACAAATAGAGGCCTGGGAAGCCCATGACCAACTGGGAGGATTCCTGTCCTTTGCCAAGCTCACTAGTGACTGGGCTCCTTTGCATGGTGTTTCTTGAATGTTGGGAGATCTGGCAGCCCTAATTACATTTTTTTTTTTTTTTAACTTCACTACCTCAGGTTTGATCATTTGCTGATGAAGATAAGGAACGTCTTCACCCAGGACTCTACCTCCCTGCCCTGAAGGGAAGAGTAATGCTACCCAAACCCCAGTTTCCACAATATGAACATTACTGCGGGACACTCAGCTCTGAGATTTCCCAGCTTTGAAGAACCCAAACCACGCCCGTCTCCCTAACAGTGTGTTCTGGGAACACTTCTAAGTAGGATCAGGGGGGAGGACCAAAGAAAGGGTCGGGGCCTCTCCTCTTGGTTGCTTTTCCCTTTCCGCTGTTTAATGGAGTTGTTGGAGGGTTTTTGCTAGTGCGGTCATTTCCAGCTGAGGAAGCCGCCTTTCTTCCATGCCCCAAGCAGCTGGAGTGAATTGGGGGGGTGAATGTGGGGGTAGCCACTCAGCACATCCTGTGGAGCAATCGCTCACGCGCGGGTGACAGAGCCTGGAGACCCGCAAGGGTTGGGGTGCTTGGGGACCGCGGAATGGTTGGGTGTTTAGGGCGCGGCCGCAGGTGGGAGCAGCAGTCCACACCGTTTCCATTTGGAATGCACCCCCTGGGTCTCGTCTTTCCCAGCGCTCTCTCCCCGTCCCCCTTGCTGCGGTGGGGCGCGAGTCCAGCGGTGTCCGGGCTGGTCCCCTTCTGCGTAACATCTCCTTCCCCTTCTCCCCTTATTTACTACGGAGCCCGGTTGCCTAGCAGCAGGCGCGCGTTGCCGGGGCGACGCGCGGGCGCGGCTTTGATTGTTTGCCTAGGCCCCGCCCTGGCAGCCAGCGCTCCGGCCTTCCCGGGCTGAGTGGCCCTGCTGGCTTCCTCACCGTTTTCCTGCCTGGATGAGAACCGTGTCTTTGGGGTCCTCCCAGGGAGAGGGCGCTGGAGAAGCCCCTCTCCTGAGGAATGGCACCCCGGGGGGCCGGGACTTGAGCCTTGTGGCTCTGGAGCAAGGCCCCTTGGTGTTGGGGCCTGATGGCTGAGGTTGGTGCCAGGGCTTGTAGAGACTGGTCTCCAATAAATTCCTCAACCCCAGGCCTGGAAGCCCAGGATAAGGAAGGCCTATGGCTGTGGAAGCCAGTTAGATATTCCCTGTCACCAGCTCTTTCCCACGAGGTACAGGTCCCATCTCCTGTTGTCAAGTAAGACCAGGTCTTTGCCTCTTTCCATGAACCTATGAGGTGCAATTTCTGGCCTGGTGGGAACCCCTCAGCAGCTCTGCTCCATCCCCCCCCTACTTCTAATCTGATGATTTGGGTCAAGTTATTTAACCTTCCAGAGCCCCTGTTTCCTTAGGAGAAAAATCTCCTCCTCCACAGTTCAGCTGTGAGAACCAAAAGGGTAAAAGTAGAGGGAAGGGAGCAGCACCTGTCCCACAGGCTCACCAGCCTCTGGCAAACATCTCTCATATCCTCACAACCAGCCAGGAGAAGAGGTGGCCACTTCACTCTATTGGATTTGGCCACAGGCTAGTAAACAAGAGTCAACACTCAAAACCTCCCAAGCCATCCACTCAGTAACAGAAGACACACAGGTTGCAGGCCCGTTTATGAAATCTCACAAAATGAGGTGCTGGATTCAGTGTACTTTATACTCCCCAGATACATAGTAAAACATGCAGATTTCCCCCCAAGTTCTGTATGTCTCTGTGGAAACTAGAATGATTAAAATTATTCTGGGTCCTTTATCATGTTTGTGTCCACTTGTGAGAGATTTCTAGTTATGGTCCATTTACTCTTAGGGAAGTTGTCTGAGGTCAGATGCTGATGACTTGTACTCTGCTCTGAGTCTCTGAAGGGTCCTCACTACCTTCTGAGATCCCTAACTTCTGAAGACATGGAAAGCACAGCACCTGGCTCTGGGCTCTGCGTGGTGAGCATGTGTGTGTAAGTCTATTTGTAAGTTTAGTTCCCTCCCCTCCCCCAGGGAAGGCAAGATACTAAGAAGGAATATTTACTTTTTTAAAGTGGCTCTTTGAGCTGAAAGTTGGCAGTTCTCAACTTTCTCAAATGGGAGTCAAGTTACTTCTAGCTTTGGACCCTACTCTAAACAAATCAAGACATCTTTGCTACCTGTGTGAATCTTCTGGGTCGGCCTGGAAGGATTAAGGATCTGGATTCTCCCAGATTGTCTGAGACCAGAGCATATATTCATGCTCTTCTAGTTCTTAGTTCCAGCAGATTGTAGATCAGAGCTGGCTTCCTGCAGGATGATAGAGATGCCTCACTACTCTGACACTTACAAAGTCCTCTCTTCCAGTTTAGAGGTCCATAGCTCTATCATTGCTACTACATCTGGGTCTTTTACCAGGACCAAGTTTTGTCAACTGGAATCAGACAGATGGAGAGGAAAGAGTTGTGACAAGGCTCTAGGCTGCCCTGGGAACAGAGAGGAAAGGTAAGATGAAGAGACCAAGGAAGAAGAAATGGAAATTTTGATAGAAGATGAAAAAGCAAGATTAAGGTGTGGACATCACAAGGTTTACCAATAAAATCTGGGCTGGGGTAACTCATATATTTATTTTATATGGTACAGTGTGTTCTCTAGTACCTTATGTGGGTCAGCAAAATAGATGAACTTGTATAATCTGTATTACTAATCCTACCTTAAGGGTTTTACCCATGAGATAGTATTGAGATTTCAAAAGTCAAGGCACCTACCTTCTGGGTGAGACAAACATTTTGAGTCCGTTGAGAGGGATTGCACATTCACTGTGAAGCTCTGAGGGAGATGGTTCAGTTCCCCTCTGCTCTGTCTTGATGGATGTATGGAGTGGGGATCTGGTGTGAAGATGGAATCAGACCCCCTCTTGCCAGCAGAGGGGTCAGGTGGTGTGGTGTGGGCTGGAGAGGATGGAAAAGATATCTAGTACCAGTCTGGGTGGGGCTGGCTGACATGTAGGGTTTGCTCTGTGACATCACAATGACAGGCAGGCCTCCCCCCCCCCCGCCTTGTCTCCCCACTCTCAGAAAGACAGGGGTCATACTGGGTGACCTGTCTTCTGTGTAACCTAGACTAGAGCTTCTACTGTTCAAAAGCTTCACTTGGGCATCTTAGTAAAAGGACAGATTCTCAATGTCTGGGAGGGCTCCCCAAGATGCTGAGCATTCCACAGGGAGTTGCCAGGCTCTAGCCAAGTGCTGCCAAAGAGAAATACAGTATGAGCTGCACAGATAGTTAGAATTTTCTAGTAGTCAAGTTAAAAACAGAAAAATGATCACACACATTTGTGTCCTTTCTCCATAAGTTAATTTATGAATTTAATGTAACCCCAGTACAAATTCCAATGGGTACTTTAAAGAGCAGGGCAAATTGATATTAAAGGTCATATGGCAAACAAATGTACAAGTCCAGGTAGGAAAATACTGAAATGGAGAGGCTCTGCAGGGGACCAGTCCCAACAGATAATCAGACTTGCCACTGCCATAGGATGATGAAATCTTATGCAATGCTAGAGTTCAAAATGTAGTCCTGTTCCAAAGAGTTTCAGTAAGGTGTAGTCCTCCCCTGAAGGACAACAGTTCATACTGCTTGTATTTTCAAATTTGAAATGAAGTAAAATTAGAAATTGAATGTTCAGTGACATTGGCAACTTTATCAGGGTTCAAGGGCCACATGTGAAAAAAAAAAAAAAGAGTCACATGTGATTAGCAGCTACGATGTGGGACAGTACCATCAGAGAATATTCCTTGACTGGTGTCTGGAACCTAAACACATGCTCACTAACGTAGTTTTAATCACTGTGTAATGAGGACTTGGGAGCTACTGACAGCAAACCCTGACTGAGGCTGCTCTCAGAGAGGGATGGTAGCTTCCCCAGGGTTCTACCCAGTGAGATGGGCCTGCTTGGGCCTCCTCTGAGCATTCACCTGGGTCCACCTCATTGGAATTCTTCTTTCCTCCTTACCGCCTCATGCAAGCCTGGCCTACCTTTCAGGGCACGTGATTCCAATTCAGCCAAAAGTCCTCCCAGCCTTCTCTGTTTTCCCTGTCCTGTGGACTGGTTTATACTAAGGGTATTTCCTACCATGGAGGCATAACTGGCTGCTCTGCTTGTTTTACTCATGAAATTTGATGCTAATTGAGAGCAGAATCTATTTCTATAGGGTTTTATATAGTGTTGGTAGCATTCTAGTTGCTCAATAAATATTTTACTTAATGAGCTAAGATGGGTAAGAGAGGACACAAGACTAAAAGTACCATTAACTTGAACAGAAGGAAAACATGCTTTGTTCTTAGCCTGTAGTGGTCCAGTGTGGATGATCTGGCCAGAGGGGGCAGGCTAAGTTATTGATAAGACTATTTCTCCTGTACATTTTTTAGGCATCAATAAAGCTGTTCCACTCCTAAAAAAAGAAAAAAAAAGTCCTTCCTCCATAAGTTAATTTATGAATTTAATGTAACCCAGTATAAATTCCAATGGGTACTTTTAAAGAGCAGGGCAAGTTGATATTAAAGGTCATATGGCAAACAAATGCACAAGTCCAGGCAGGAAAATACTGAAATGGAGAGGCTCTGCAGAGGACCAGTCCCAACAGATAATCAGACTTGCCACTTGGCCTCTATAATGAAGTGTGTGTGGTGCAGGTGCCCGACCAGCAGATCCATCAAAGATTAGAAGAGAAAGTCCAGAAATAAACACAGCCATGTACCACCATTCAGTATATGATAAAACTGATATCTGTCGCTACCACCTCCCTCCAAGCCAGGCAAAGATGGTCTTTTTAGCAAATGGCATTGGGACAAAATGGAAAGCCATGGTAAATGGCATTAGGGACATTTACCTATGCAAATGGTATTAGGCATTTACCTATGCAAATGGCATTAGGGACAAAATGGAAAGCCATGGTAAAAAGAATAGAAATTGTATCCACTTTTTTGTACCATCTCCAAGAATAAGCTCTACATGAACTAAAGATCTGAATGTAAAAAAGAAAATTACACATGTGCTAGAAGAAAGCAAGGGTAAATTCCGTTACCATCTGAGCATAAATATAGTCTCCGTAACTATGGCTAAAAGTCCAGATATAGGTAAGAAAACGCTGGTACATTTGACAACACCAAACAAATACTTCCACATGGCAAAACTCACCATAAGCAAAATTTTAAAAATAATCACAAACTGGGAGACATATTTATAATAAATATGACAGATGAGCGACCTATATTTTGAACATACAAAGGGTTTCTTTAAATGATCGGGAAAAAGATCAAAATCCCTACAGAGAAATAGGTAAAAAAAATCAGGAGCACACAGTTCACAAGAAGAGATATAAAAATCCTAAATAGATGAAGAGATATTCAACTTCACTTAGACTACAGGTAATACAGATGAAAACTACAATGGGTTACCATTTCCTAATATCTTATTGAAAAAATTGAAAGTTTGAGAATGTATTCCATGGATGAGGATGTAGGGAAATAAGAGCTTTTGTTCATTGCTGGAAGGAATCCAGAATGGGTCCACCTATTGGAGCAGAAATATTTGGCAATATTTAACAAAACTACATGTGCATTTATCCTTGGACCATAGAAATTCTACTTCTAGGAATCTGCCCTGCAGAAATAATTCCAACAGTATGAAACTATATATGCACAATGTTATTAATTTCAGCTTTCATTGTAGTTATAAAATATCAGAGACTTATATGAATCTCCAAGCATAAAATTGATTGAAATATGACACAATCACACAATGGAGTAACTGTGCAGCTGGATCAAAAATAGAAAAGTGGGGAATAAGAAAGAAAATTTCTCTGACCTGATAGGAAATGATTTCCATGAAACAGTAACTGAAAAAAGCATTAAGTTCAAAAACAATATATGGTATGTCATCTGTGTAAGAAGGGGGAAGTAAAACATACATGTATCTTTATTTTTAACAAAAGAAACACAGAAAAGATAAAGCAGAAAATAATGAAATTGATTACTTACTGCAGGGAGGGAATGGAAGCAATTCAGGAGGGAGGGGCACTTCTCTGAGAATATTTTTGTACAGTTACGACTTTTGAAAGCTTGTTAATGTTCAACAAATTAAAAAAATTGAAACAATGGGAAGGGAAAGAAAAATCTAAAATTAAAAACAAATGGAAACAAAAGAATTAATGTATTTCAAATGAACACTAGAATCACCTGAAGGGAAAAAGTAAAAGGAAGAAGAAATGCAAGTCACTCATGAAAACCACTGTGTCCCTTCAGTCATGGGCTAGGCTGCTTGGAGAGATTTGCAGCTAACTCCTTGATCTTTTTTATTGTGTACACATACTCATTCTGTGGTAGATAAGTCAAGAAATTTTGAAATTATTTTAGCTGCGTGGTAGCATTGGACAAATTTGGAAATAAGTTAATGCAGCTGGGAGCTAGAATTCCCATATAGGAAAATATGGGAAAAGACATTAAAATATGGAATGAGGGAAAACAAGAAGAACCCTATGGGTAGATTGAAATGACAGACATTAGTATAAACTCATGATTATCTTTCTCTCTTCTCTACTCATCCACCCATGTGGGTACATAAGTATATTATGTATATATGTGTATATGTACATTTTATACTTATATGCATATGTGTAAATATATGTGTATTTTTCCCAGTTTCGTCTGCAAGTGAACGCCTAGCACTCAAATCCTGGCCTCTAATACCCAGAATTTCTCAAAGAAATGACATATTCTAGAAGTGGGTCAAGTAAAACATCTAGAAGTGGGTCAAACTGGAACATTATGTCAGGAAGTAAAGAAATGTGTGAGGAAAAGTAAGGATGAGGGACATTCAGAGGAACATAGGCTTCTCCTTGAAGGAACTTTTACTCGTTAAATCTGGTACAATTTGAACTCTGAGATACTTAATAACAGGACTGAATAATAAACCATTGGGAAAAAAACCCCAGAAATGAATTAGTCCACGTTGATAAAATCTTGAATATATAGGGATTGTGTATGCTAGATTCATTCATCCTAGTTTTTCGCCACAAGCATTTTCATTATATAATTGTTTGGCTGTAAGGCACTTTTGCTGTAAAAACATGAAAATCACAAAAAAGAGTGACATTTATATATATTAAAAATAATTAGACATGAAAAATTAGTAACAAATTAGAAAGCCTACCGCCAAAAAATGGAAATAAAATAGTGGAATACATTTAAAATACATACAGAATCAAGGCAAAAGTTTATATTTGCGATAGCTTGGAAACATTGGTTTTGATAGGTAGGAGAGAGGACTGCACTCTTAAGAGTGTGCAAAGGGACATGACATCATTTTCTAGAATAGTATGCAATCTGGCTTTACAGACTTACCTCACATTTCTTGAATGTTTTCTCACTGCATTTTCTATCACGTTGATGGACATCGTTTTTATCAGCTGTTATTTTCAGTCTGGTACTAATCACTGCGTGGACCTCCAGGAGGACTAAGATTCGTACCTGGTGAGAATGGGAGGACTGCATCAGTTGAAACCAAACTAATAAACCAGACTGTCAGCTATCGGTTCTAAACCCTTTACAGCAAAAGTGCTGCACGACAATGAGTTTTGCGACAAAAGCATTTACCGCAAAGAACTTAGTGTGAAACTGCCAGACAGTGTGAAATTGTCCCCTGGGCAGGGACCTGTGTGTAAAGAGCAAATTCCTGAAAGATACAGCCACCTCGTGCAAGGCTTTTCTCCTTCTCAACACAAAAGTAAGTGGTTCTCAATCTTGTCTTTACCTCCGAGCCAATCAGATATCGTAGGCACATGGGATGAAAACTGTGTCAATAATTCTCCCTCTTTTCTTTCTTCTTTTTTAAAATTATTTTTTACTTTTTAAAACTTTTAATTTTATTTTCTTCATAAAGATTCAGTCTTATTTGTATAGTTATGAATTATCGTTTTTCCCTCCCCCCCACCTCCTCCAGTGGCTCTCACCTCCTTTTTGTGCAAGTCACTGGTTGGTGTTCAAGTGTGTGACCCGTTGGTCTCTTTACTGGTGCAGTGTCTATTTCCTGGGTGAGGGACCGCACTCCTGGGATTTCGCATCCCTTGCTACTTCGATTTCCATGGGTGCCTTTGTAGCGAGTAGTTAGTCCCATCTTTTATGAAACCTCATAAGTCAGTTGCTTGTCACTGCTATCCTGTCTCCTTTGTTGTGAAGCTTACTGCTATGGAGGTAGCTGTCTCCTTTTCTCCAGACCTGTGTGATCACAAGGATTTGTGCCACCTTGTTCATGCTGGCTTTCTCCTCCATTCCAGCATTTGTTCCATGCTGCTGTTTCCAACCCTTATGGTTTTGGCATCTGGGGTTGGGGTCCCAACTTCTCGCCATTTGTGGTAGAAAGGTTCCTTACTGGAGACAAACTCCAGTGAGTGGTTGGTCCAGCTCCACTCCTTTTTCCCAGTTAGCAGTTATTCTGGGCCCACAGCCCCTTCTTTGTGGCCTTCTTCACCCTTTGGGGACAAGGTGTTCTTTGTTGGTGTTGAACACATGCTGGATCAGGGGTTTGCTTCTCTGCCTCCTAAGTCACTGTAGATATAACTCTGTGGTAGGTCATCACTTTATTGGGTTTTAAGTTTGGTCCTTTGTGGTTCCTGTCCTACTCTGTTTTGGTCTCATCCAGGTGTCAAATGTGTCCAGGGCCTTTATTCTTCTTTCTTGAGTGTCTGGAGCTCAATCAGTGGTCTTTCTTCTTAAACCATTGCTTGGCTGAGAAAGCCAATAAAGAGTAAAAAACAAACAAAAAACAAAACAAAAGACAATACAGAGTCCAAAAAAATTCAGTGCAGTGTTAAAAAAAAATTCAACTGTGTGTATTGATTGGTCAAAATCTCTTTAATTAAGTTTAATATGCTTAAACTCTTTTGTCAGTAATAATTGTTATAGTAGTGAAGCACCATGGTCACATACATCATTTGTTATACATATTTTACCTCTGAAGAACCTGAGGACATGTCTTTATAAATAGTGACACCTGACTTTCTGGTATATGACAGCCAGACAGCAGTTCTGAGGGGACTTCTGTGCAAGCAGGCAGCTTGACCCAGTTTACTAAAATGTTTAGCAAATATGGAAGAAATGTGGGTCAGATGAGTCTCCATGGAGGCTAGCAAAGGAAATCCCAGTGGAGTGTGCTGGGCCATCAGCAATTCCAAGGTAATGGTAATTTTAGGTAAATGGGTGCTCAGGGGGTGTCTGCTCCAGGTTCCATCTATGTCTGATGTTGAGAGAACAGAAGACAGGACTTTTCTCAAAAGTAGGTCATTCCCAGCTTGGCTTTGAAGATGCCAAACCATCTGCGTTTTCTACTGACTAAAAGGTAGCAATTTTAACATTTGGATGTGATACACCCATGAAACAAAGACCGATTTTAAAATGCGTGCATGGCACTCCTGTTGATACTCAGACTCCCAGCTAATTACGATAGTCTAGCTTCCCCTCTGATGTGAGCTGGGGCTGCAGCAAGATGATGGGCTGGGCTGTTAGGAGAAAAGAGTTGCCAGAACTCTGAGACAAGTCTTTGAGACTGGATGACTCTCAATCCTCATTGTTAAAGGGAGTTAAGGAAACTCTCCTGCTTACTCTCTAAGTATGTCATAAAGCTAAAATGAGCAAATGTAAATTTAGAAGCTTTGAGTTCTAAATAGATCTTGAGGCCAGGCATGGTGGGGTGGCGCATGCCTGTAAGTGGCAGCCTAGGAAGCCTCGGTGGGGACCAGGGATTGCGGTTTGAGTCATGCTTCGGGCAACGTAGCAAGACCTAGTTCCAAAAAAATAGCGGGGCATGGTGGCATGTGCCTGTAATCCCAGCTACCTGGGAAGCTGAGGCTGGGAATTGCTTGAGTCTGTGGTACCCCGGACAACACGAGCCTGCGGTTCCATGGGCAAAAATAGCAAGACCTAGTCTCAAAAAAAAAAATTGATCTTGATTCAAATCTACCTTTTCCACTCTTTTCCACTTTCTGTGGCTGTCAAGTCCTGCTGGACTTGGCCAGGGCTGTGTGGGTGTTTCCACTTGACCTTGGGCAAGTTTGTTCAGTCTCTTTAGTCTTCAGCTTTTATATCTGAGGAGGAGAAAATAACAGTTGCCTCCTGGGGTCTTAGAGGGAATTAATGACATAGCAAATATACCCCCATTTAATAATGCCAGGACAGAATACATATCTAATTTGATGGCAGCTATTATTATTAATAACCATAACTGGCATAAAAGGACTGACAAAGATTAAAAGGAATTGTGTAGTATACTAGTTGCAGTAGTAAATGCAAGGCTAGTAAAATCCAGGCATGCCTTAGAAAATATGTAAATATGTTTTTGTGTATTAAGGAAAGCAAGTAAGGCCAATATGCTTATTCAGGTAATTAGTTTGAACAAACCCTAATCATCATTTTTTCTTGGTGGAGACACTATCCACTTAAATATAGGTTTCATTTATTCCTATGGACCCCAGCATTCTGTCAAGCTTTTTATGTCATGTGGAACTCAATATGCATTTTCTCCTAAGACTGTAAACTCCTTGAGAATAAAAACAGCATTTTTTCTGTTACTGTCAAGTCCTATAGGGCTTGGTGAGGACTTTGTGGATGTTTAGTTCCCTTAAATTCTATTAGTACTTGAGAGAAACTGGGGTGCAGCAGGGATTGCCATTGCCTTTCCATTCAGTGTGATTCTGAGTTGCTGTGTGTACTTTGGGTGGGGGAAGGAGTGGCTGATGACTTGCCAGGGTCTGGGAGGCTCTTGTTCAGGGCGTACATGAAAGTAAACTCTAAGGCAAATGGGATTGATGTGACTGCTTGCTCTTTTGAAGGAGAGTTATCTCCTGTTGCCCTAGTTGGTGGGCATAAAAGGATATACAGCTGATACCATGTCCTTGCAGATTGCTCTCCCTCTCTGCAGATTCTGCAACTGGCATTCATGGCTAAGAAGATACAGACATTTGTGGAGAGGGAGAGCCAACTGTACTTACTGGGAAAAATCCACTTGTACATGGTCCCTTGTGGTTCAAGCCCATGTTGGTCAAGGGTCCACAGTACTGTCTCCTGCTGCTGTAGGAGCCACACTTTACATCATGATACTTCCCTAGCTGTGAGAGTGTGAATGCCATGAGGGAACTTGGAGCCTCAGTTTTCTTATTTTTAAAATGAGATAATGATATCAGTTTTATTTACATCATAGGGTTGTTGTAAGCATCCGATAAGATAACGAACATTAAAGCTATGTGCGCTGAAGAGCCTGCCACGCGGGTTTCGTGGTGATGTCATTCACCTGCTGGCGTGGGTCTTTAGCCACGGCTTCTTGCCCAGAAACGACAATCAGTTACATTCAAGATATTGCAGACTCTGCTGGTTTCCAGGGCTCTTTGGGGGTGTGCCCTCTTAATAGCCCTGTTCTTGGGCTCACAGTGATGTCAATTGCTCCAGAGCAGTGCAGACCCAAACTTGGCTTTTTTGAAGCCATAAAGATGTTCCAGAGCTGCCCCCACCCATCATGCATAGTCCTACCCTGGAGGGTTCTTGTTCTGCCCAGAGCACTATGGGAATGTGCCAGCATTGAGGTGTCAACTGCTGTATTTGGGGTGCTGTTGAGAATTTTCCTGTGGGAAGGTAGCCAGTCCCCAACTGTTCTAGTTTTAAGGTCCTCTGAATATTTCTATGCAGACATCTCCCCTGTCCATTGCATATTTGCTGGCTTTCTTCTAGTGTCATTGCTGTTACTTGTGCTGTTGGAAGCCTAGTCACTCCTGGTTCATGGGATTTGAAGCCTGATGATAGACAGTTTGATGCTGCCTTGTAGGTGTCTCATCTGTGTCTTCTCCCTCAGGATAAAGAGCACTATCAGTTGTCACCATTACCCCCATCACCTCATTTGTCAAGATTTTCAGAAGGGAGGGGTCTAGCTGAGGTGCTATGCCTTGCCCATTGGTAAGATAAGGAGAAGATAGGGAGAAGAACAGACATAATTGAGTCCTTGGAAAAGTCTAGAAATATCCTTGCTTACGTTTCTCACCTCTGTTCCTTTTCATAAACACTTCTAAAGCTCCCGACAAATTTGCCTCCTGCTATTTTGTGATGGGAAATAAGTTTCCAGTGCAATTGCAACTTTCTTTAGACTTTAATCATGAAATCATTGAACATCTGAGTTAGCAAAGCCTTGGGTATGTCTGTCCTAGAGATGTCATGGGATTCATGGACCTGCAGGCTCAGAGAGATGTGATTTAGTTCAAGTTCCCTCACTGAACAGAGAGGCAGGAGATTTTCAGCCAAGTGCTTTCTGTCCTCTTGAGCTGCATGGAACTGAAATCCCTCTTTGCAATAATCAAAGCCTCCTAAACTAAAAGGAGGCATGAGGCAGTTTTTGCTCTGTCCTGACTGAGGCAGTGCTGACCTGTTGCCCACATTGGATGAGATCTATTATCTTCTTCTCATATGACTTTCTTAAGCACAGGGCTCTTAAAAGTTCCTCCCTCCCTCCCTCCCTCCCTCCCTCCCTCCTTCCCTTCCCCTTCCTCTCTCTCTTCTTCCTTTCCTATCAATGATAGTAAAAAGATAGCAATGTTAGCCTCTCAGCTTGTGATGCATTTTGTGTGTGTATATGTGAGACATATTCTTTTTTTAAAAAAAGATCACAGAAAGTATCATGACAGCGCCACATGATGAAAAGGCAGCTGTGTTCCGGGATACAGTTCTCGACTATTTGCAGGGGACCTCAGGCCCCTTCTACCTTCCTCTTTTGTTTTGAACTTGGATTCTTTCATCAAGTTCTCTGGGCTCCCCAAAACAGGCTATTCAGAGGGCCTGGCCACTTTTCCACCCTGCCAGCCACATGCCACAGAATTCCAAGTCTAACAGTGCTTTCCTGCTTTTTCCATCCACTGCAACATTCCTGGGCAGCTGTACGGTGCTGGCCTGGGGCTCACAAATGGAGGAGAGTGGAGCAAGTGTGTGGAGGAGGAAGCTGTGTGCTGGAAGTGGTGGGCAGGGAAACACAGAGGATGAAGCTTGTACTTGGCAATCATGGCTTGGACTATGAACTTGGAGAAGCCTAGATATGAAAATTGGCAAATGACACACTCTATATTCTGAGGTGTTTGAGAACTACACACACTGCCCTCAAGAGGAGGAGCTGTGTGCTCATTCTGGTGACTAGTCATGGAGACCCCAACAGGACTCTTGAGAGTGAGGGCTGTGCCACTGCCAAGGACACCTGGTGTCTTTAGGTTTGTACTGAAGCATCTTCACTATGACCCGGTGCCACTGTCTTTCAATGACTCTGAGCTTTAGTTGAAATTAGTTTCTCGGTCTTAGTGGGAACTCTCTCCCTGGGGTCCTCAGGCAAGGCCGCCCCCCTCTCCTATCTGCCTTCCTCCTCAGAACAGAGGAGGTGTTGGAAGGTAGTACAGCGGTTTCATGAGTCTGTTTTCCTCCAGGTCAAACACCCTCAGTTTCTTCAGTCATTCCTCGCCTGGGGTGGTCCTCTCCTCTTTCATCATCTTGGGTACCCTGGATGAACTCTACTTTGTGAGAGGTAGGTCCAGAGCTAAATGCAGTTCTTCAGCTTTAGATATACTCTCAGCTTCTTAGTCTTTGAGAGAGTGTACCCAGCAGGTACCTCCTATTTTCTGGAGCTTCCTTTCACATACTTCCTAGGGTGCAGCCAGTAGACTTTCATCAATGATGGGGTGGGGGGCCAGGTTGGGAGTGTAGGGACTGTATTCCCACCTGAGCTGGTCAGGTTTTTTTTTTATGAAATATCCAGGCTTCCATGACTCTGTCTCTCTCTCAAAAACTTACCAGAATCAGACACCTTGGATTCAAATCCTATCTTGTGTCATCTAGAAGATGCTTAAATTTGAGTAGGTCAACTTCATCTCTGTGCCTCAGTTTCCTTGTCTGGAAGTGGTAGAATGTTTCTGTGAGGGGAAAATGAAAGGTACTGAGAGCAACACCTGATCTCTTGGTTAAGTCCCAGCCAGGAGACTCCTGTTAGCAGCTTGTCCCTCTCCCTGCCTTCCTCTTTTCTTGGTGCTGTGGTCACTCCCAGGGGCAGTTTTCTGAAGCAGCAAATATTCAGGCACCTGAGTGCTTCAGGCTGCAAAGTCCCCTTCTGGCCCTGGATGGCAGGTGTCTCTGTGGGAGGATAATGACACCTGCAGACTATCATTAACCCCTTTCAGGCTCCCTTGGCCTTTCATCCTGAGGATTCCAAGGCCCTTGAGTAAAAGAAGCAAAAACACTCATTAAGACATTAGCATCTGTATGGCAGCCATACAAGTTCATCTGATACTGCTTCAGAAAATGGCTCCTCAGCTGAAGGTTTAGTTTTGAGAGATTAGTTTAGTCCAGTCATTTTTTAGAATTTCAGTGACTTAAATTCAGACCTTCATTCAGTTTCTTTTCCAGTCTTTATTCTTTTCCTGTCAAACCAACCAGGAAGAAACTAAACACTCCCTCTTGCTCCATTTTCTCAGATGGGGAAGTGGAGACACAGGCACCCTGGGAAGAGGGCAAGAAAGCTGAATTCCTGCTTAATGACACCATGAATGGCAAAGAGAATTGTGCCTTTGATCTGAAGCCCAAAGAGCTCCTTGCACGGTAGATCTGAGATCTGGTGTCAGGCATAATTGTACTTAATTTATAGAGAGTGTATTTTGACTTGCCCAGGGTTAGAGTTTCACCTCTTAGGTGTAAACAACAACAATAGAGGTTTGTGAGATCAGCCCCATTGTTTCTGATTTTTAATGAGTGACCCAGGATGGGCTGAAGGTGTGCTCTCCTTTCGGACAGTGGGGGTTCTGGAGCAGGCCACCTGCTTGACCTCACTGTTGGAGACTGGTGAGCCCATTAGCAATCTAGCATGTTTCAAATCCTTCAGGTTCTAGTTCAAGAAACAGAAGACAAAATTTCATTTCCCAAGGCTGTTGTCCATCCCTTGGAGACAACCTGCATCTATCAGGGAGATTTAGGGTTCACTCTCTGGATAGGCCTCTTCCTTGCACAGGTTCTGATGACCCACATTCTCTCTGTAGCTTCACTGGAGGCCTGATTTCTTCTGGACCTCTGCCCACACATCAACATGATGGGTTGAATGGAGGCAGCATGTGATGGAGCTAGAGTCTCTTCTTGGATTTGATGGCACTCTTTTTTTTTTGTTTTTGTTTTTGTTTTGTTTTGTTTTTCAGGGAGAAAGAAAGAGAAATAGATTAACATTCGATGAGTCCTGTTAAGGAACCAGGAACATAAACATGATTCACAGATAGTCGCGTTATGTGAACTCCCTAGATTAAGGGTCATGGTGGGTGAAATGTGCTTGGATCAGAATGCAACTGGTGCTGGTATGGGGGGATTTTCTGGGTGGGACCTCCTCCATTCATTCTCTCCATAGTACACAGGAGATGAGATGTGAAAACAGGTTTGATCCCCATGCCAGTCGACTGCACACATTTGGGGAGGGTATGTCTTCCTCACAGGTTTGTGGAATGGAGACTGTATCACCTGTGAATGGTAGATCCAATGGTAGTGCTGTTGGGGGCTTTGTACTGGTGACTCTGTTGAAATCAAAGCATTTTCAGCATGACTCCTTGGTGAGCCTTCCCAACTTTTAAGTAGCCTTGTGTCTAAGATGCAAAGTAGCCAGATTGACTATGAGGTCATGACCAAGGTACCTCTACCCATCTTGCAGGATAGGTATCTTGGAGGAAATAAACTGCCTGCATACCCCAAATATGGAGAGAGCTGGCAACAGCATGCAAACTGTTTGTACTACCAGTTTAATTCTTACCGCTTTTGCTTTAGCTCATGAGGATTATGGCCTTCTGACCATAATAGCTCAGAACTTAATTCCATTAGCATCTTTTTGGAATCAATGACATGCTCTGTGGCTCAGAGATCCCAGGAACAGGGGGAAGATGTGGCTTCTGAGGTTTGACCTTATTGTTCCTGTGGGTGGGCAGGTGGCCTATTCTCCATGATGAGTTGCTGGAAATAACTCATGTGAACCGCTGTGGAGTACTTTGCATATATAAATACTGAAGTCTGTGCTTAATAACATACTTGATGCAAATATCCTATGAATTGCTAAATCAGCCCTTCAGCTTAGTCAATGGGTTGGCCATCCCACAAACAGCTTTTACCAGCCTGCCTTCTCTCCAGGCTATAAAGCATGCACCACAGAGACAGTAAAACTGATTAAAGCAATTAACATTCCTTCCTATTGACTTTTCTGAAGTTTCTCCTGGTAATCATTATGTAGAAGGTGACATATGAGACTCAGTCAACTTACAAGTGTTTACTGGGCATCTTGACCATAAAACTACATGTGGATGCCTGCGTCAAAAGAGGTGAGAAACACGATGCCTTCCCTCAGCACTAATCAAGTCAGGAAGCTAACAATAACACACAAGAAATACACATACTTTTTTTTTTTTTTTTGACAATCTGTATACATTATATGATTAACTGCTATCCTGGAGTATTTGAAAAGGTCACTGTGAAGATGAAGAAATAAGCCAGAACCTATTTTTTATTAATTTTTAAAATTTTCTCGCATCATTGTTCATTTTTGGACAATATTTGATTTCTCCCCTTAGGTATAGTCCCCATAATTCTCTGTAAATTGCTCTAAGTCTCAGAGTTCTCATCTCTAAAATGGTCATATCAATGCCTGCCTCATGGGACTGTGGTGAGGATGGTTGACAATACAGACAGCATCTAGCACAGGCACTTCAAATTTTCAAAGCTCCATAAGATATAGCTCTTATACCTTGACCATATGAATGTTCATCATGCAAGGACTTGTTTTTTTTTTTTTCTTTTTTTTTTTTGTATTTTATTTTATTTTTGGTAAGTACCAACTTTATTATCTTTTTTAAAAAAATAATTTATTTATATATAAATTTCACATCATTGTAATCCCAGGGATTTACCCTCCCACCCTCACCTCCAATCTCCCCCTTTCCCTCCTGCCCAAAGTGGTGTGATTCAGTTTGGTGCTTAGCTTGTTCTGTCTTTTCCTAATGGCTTTTGTTTATTTTTTCACCATATCCCATATATTAGTGAAACCATTTGACTTCTATCTTTCTCTTTTTTTTTTTTTTTTGAGACTAGGTCTTGCTATTTTTGCCTGTGGAACCGCAGGCTTTCGTTGCCCGGAGTACCACAGACTCAAGCAATCCCCAGCCTCAGCTTCCCAGGTAGCTGGAATGACAGGCGCGCGCCACCATGCCCAGCTATTTTTTTTTGTTTTGGAACTAGGTCTCGCTACGGGCCCCAGGTGGGACTCGAACCACTATCTTTCTCTTTTTGACTTGTTTTCGCTAGTATGATTTTTTCTAAGTACGTCCATGTTGTCATAAAGTTGTCGAATTTGTCGTTCTTAATTGATGAGTAATATTCCATCGTGTATATATACATTTTTTTCATCCAGTCATCTGTTTTGGGGCACTTAGTTTGCTTCCATATTCTTGCAATTATAAATAGTGCTGCAGTAAACATCCGAGCACAGGTGTCCCTTTGTACCCACGGTGAGGTTTCTTTTGGGTAGATTCCCAAGAGAGCAATTGCTGGGTCAAATGGTAGTTCCATTTTCATTAATTTGAGGGTCCTCCACACAGCTTTCCATAGAGGTTGGACCAGTTTACATTTCCACCAGCAGTGTAAGAGTGTTCCTTTTCCCCCACATCCTCACCAGCACTTGTTGTTGCCTGTTCTTTGGATGTGGGCCATTCTTACTGGTGTAAGGTGGTATCTCATTGTGGTTTTGATTTGCATTTCCCTTATTGCTAGTGACGTTGAGCAATTTTTCATGTGCCTGTTGGCCATTTGTATTTCCTCTTTGGAGAGTGTCTTTTTAGTTCTTCTCCCCATTTTTTGATTGGGCTTCTAGTTTTGCTTTTGTTTAGTTGTGTGAGTTCCTTGTGGATCATCGTTATTAAACCCTTGTCACTATTGTGGAGGGCAAAAATTTTTTCCCATTCAGTTGGGCTTCTTTTAGTTTTTTCTGTTGTTTCTTTTGCTGTACAGAAGCTTTTTAGTTTAATGTAGTCCCATCTGTTTATGTTTTCCTTTATCTTTTTTGCCATCTGTAGATGTTTCCAGAATGGGATTCCTGAATTGTAATCCCTGGAGGGTTTTACCCAAATTTTCCTCTATGTGTATTATGGTTTCAGGTCTGACCTCTAAGTCTTTCATCCATTTTGAGTTGATTTTTGTACATGGTATGAGGGAGTTGTCTTGGTCCATTTTTTTCATGCAAGGAGTTATTTAGTAAACCCTCTTATTTTAGACATATGAAAAAAAAATGAAGCACAGAACATTCAGAACAGTGACCTGCTTGCCCAACTTTGCCATCTAGTGAGTGAATCTTATGCATTGAACATTTATTGTTTATTAACCGGTGTTTCACAGTGGCTGTCAGAAGTTTACTAGTAGGTGACTTTGCTATGAGACATCAGGAGCATTATCTAGAGACACAGATACATTTATTCTGGCTTGCTGGATGCAAGGGAAATTTTCTTTTGTGGCTGTAGACTAAGTGCAAACCAGGCAAGAGCTCTTATGATGAAGCCAACCTCTAGCACTTGAACCTTACCACCTTTGGGTCCCCAAACTGCCTCCTTCTCTGCTTCCATGCAGGGTGACTGCCTTTAACTTATTGCTATTCATCCTGTTGGTCTTAAGTTCAATGCCATTTTCTCAGGGCCATCTTCCCACAGGCCCTGCCTGCCCCATGTTCCTCCTCTGCCCAGGCTTCTCCTGCCTAGGATCCATGTACTTGCTGCCCACTGCCCCTCTAGACAGTCTCTGGTCTTGTTCTCTGGGGCCTTCCCAGAGCCTGGCAGAGAGTAGATGCTTAAGAATGTTTATCCAATCATTAAATCAGGTTTGCTAGCCAAAATAGCCATTCTAGAATTTTGGAGTTGTTGCTTCGAATGTAAGAATTACTCTAAACATGAGTTGATGATAATCTTGGAATAAAGGAGATATCCTCCTAAGAAAGAAAGGCAATTAGAAGAGTTATACTGATATTTCCATATTTCTAGAGTGTGCATTACACCTCCGTGTACATGCAAGCATATCACGTGGCCCTTATGTTTCCCATTTTGCCTTGCATGACACTTCATCGTCGCCTTTATTGACACTTCGAACTGCTATGCTGAAAGCCGTGGTTGTGAATTAGCTGGAGCCATCGCCTCTGCTCCACATTGCTGAGGAAGGCAACTTTCAGAGTCCCAAAGGTTTTCATGACAAATCTACCAAATGCACATCACATGCATCTTTTATTTCCTCTTGATCCAATTTTACCCTCAGTTCTTTTTGTTTTAATGAAAACCTTGCCTGGTCGTGGTGGTGGCTTAGTTAGTTTCCAGGCGGCATACACACTCAGCCAAGGGAGGTGGAGGCATGGGTAGAAAAGGCCCCTTCCTCTAGGCAGTGATATGTGACTGAAGTGGAACCTGACTCCTTGGGGAGCTGAAGTCCCACCATGGAGTTAAGGTATCTTTAGATTCACCAAGTCCTGCCTCCTAGGAGAGCAGGGCAGTGTGCTTAGGAAATGGGGGACACTATGCAGCGGTCCCTGCTGAGGGTCCCTGGCTGATGGTGTGGCTCTCCTGCCAAGATCTGCATCCAGGTTGGGGCTAGCTCTGCTAGCAGGCAAGGTCACTAACATTTTACACCAAGGAGAAGGGCAAACCACTTCCAGGTTACACCGAGAAGGGACTAGAAGTGGTAGAGATTCAATGAGTTGGTCATAGATAGTGTTTCGTTTGGAGGATGTGGGCTTTGGGGACAGAAGCACATGTTTAGATTTCTGCTCCACCGACTGTGACTCTGGGCATGTTTATATGCTATTGCTTCCTCATCTGGAGAAAAAAGGATAGCAACCACCGTGGTATCTGTAGCATGAGGTTGTTGGATGCTTTCAATGTGACGAAGCAGGCAGAAGGCTCAGCAGAGTGGCTAGGCCATAGGTAGTGCTTCATGATTGTTCCAGTACAATGACCAGTGGTGCTGTGATGCCCATGGCCAGGAGAAAGTGGTGTGGACAGACCGCTCATGTGCCCTTAACTCTCCTCTCCTTACCTCACCACCATCTTCATCTTCCCGTAAGTGTTCTCACTAATTTCATTTACTAAAAACAAACCCAAATGCAACCCTAGACCTCGATCACCTATGTCTGAGTGGTCACTAGAGTCTATTGTTTTTCCCAGCCCAGTCTCCATCTCCATCCCTCTGTCCCTGGCTGCTTGGTCCAGAACAGTGTAACTCCGGGAGGACATGGCAGCTGCCTCCACGATGGGTCCCATTCCCAGCTTTTGAGACACATGAATCTTATCCCTTCCACTCTCTCAGTTAAGACTATACCCGCTGATCTGCAGCACAAAGCCCACAGTTCCCTGGGGGTAATTATGGGTCTGCAAGACCTGGCCTGTCTCTTCTCTGCTCCTGTCTCAATTCCTGGGCCCAGAGACAAAGCTCTGTGAACACTCAACAGTTTTACAGGGTTTTCTGTCTCTCTCCCTTCCTGGATACTGTTGATGATGACAGTGATGAAGTGGAGGAGGATGGTCATAATGGCAGCCACCACCTTTGGGGATTTACACTGGACTATTCTTGGTGTCAGTGTTTTACATTCATAATCTGCCTTCCCCACCCTCTATCTCTTGGTTAACTCATCAAATGAGATTATGATCTTTTAAAAATATATCTTTGTATTTGTTCAATGAGTGCGTCACTAGCCATCCAGAAGGCTTGACTTTGCCTATGTCTCTTACCTACAGGGGGAGCACATGTTGGCCTGTGTGGTGGCCAGAGTTGTACCTCGCTTTTCCCTCTTATTAGTAGAATTTTTTAAGGGTAGTTTTAGGCTCATAACAAAACTGAGTGGAAAGCACAGAGAGTTCCTACATACTTCTTACCCCCAGCACAGCCTCCCTACATCAACATCTCACACTGCAGTGCTACATTTACTATGGTCAGTGAACCAACACTATAATCACTAAACCCATATCAATATGTCATGATCACCCTTGGTGTTGTACATCCTATAGTTGTCAGAACAGCTGTAAGGTGATGTGTAACCATACTGTGGCATCACACAGTATAGTCCAACTGCCCTAAACATCCTCCCTGCTCTGACTATTCATCCCTCCCTTCTTCCCCTTCCTTCCCAGCAACCTCTGATCTTTTCATTGGCTCCACACTTTTGCTTTTCCAGCATGTCAGAGAGTTGGAAGCAGGCAATGTATAGCATTTCCATATTGCCTTCTTTCACTTAAAATTCCTCCATGTCTTTTCAGGGCTCAATAACTCATTTCTATTTAGCACTGAATAATGATCCATTGGCTGCACCATAGTTTATTTATCCATTCACCTAGTGAAGGATATCTAGGTGGCTTCCAAGTTTTGACAATTGTGAGTGAAGCTGCTATAAACACCCATGTGCAGATTTCCATGTGAAAATACGTTTCCAGCTCTTTTGAGTAAAAGCCAAGTTGTGGACTGCTGCATCACTTAGTAAGAGCGAATTTCCTTTTGGAAGGACTGCCACACATCCAAAGTGGCTACTATTTTATAATCTTCTCTCTAGCAACGAATTCAAGTCCTTTTTGAGAGCTTGTTTGGAGGTTCTAGCAGGGAGTGCAGCTACTCATACCCTTGACCGAAGAATGGTCTGTCTCTAGTCTCTATTCGGGAAGCCCGTCTTCTCTGACCAAGTGCTCAGCTTTGGGAGGGACACACATGGAATGATGAGGGAGGAAGGGGACACCTGCCTAGCCAGCCAGATCAGCCAAATCAACCTGGCAATCAACAGGGTGGCAGATGTCACAGCCAGATCACTCTCACATCCTCAAGTCTTTTTTGCTCCATCACCTTAGCCACGTTTGATGTTTACAGTGTTCTAGATTTTGACTGTTCTATTTGGTGTGCAGTGGTATCTCATTATTTTAAAAAATTTAATAGTTAGGAGTTATTAATCTCTTTTTTAATATCAATATTATTGATATAACATTGGTTTGTAACTTTATATAGGCTTCAGCTGTATAGTTTATAGTTAAAATCTGTATATATGACATTCACCATCGACAGTCGAGTCTCCAGCTGTATATCTCCAACATACAGTTGACCATTTACCTCAGTTTACTTACTCCCATTTCTTCTAGTAACTACTATTTTATTCTTATAGGTTGAGTTTGTTTCTATTTTGTTTTGTTTGTTCATTAATTTTATTTTTAAAGAATGTTTTATTGAAGTAACATTGAATTATATTTTCAGGTGTGCTTCATTATATTCACTACTAAAAATCTATTTACATCCCTCACTATATACTGTAAACCTCTTTTACATGACATACATATCCTCTTTTCCTTCCCTTCCCTTCTGGGGAAACACTAATTTGGTTTTATAGTCTAAAAGTTTATTTTTATTGATTCATTATTTTGTTTATGCATCATGTATGAGTGAAATCATGCAGTGTCTATCATTTTTTTGTCTGGCCTTTTTTACTAGCATAATGTCCTCTAAGTCTATCCATCTTGTGCAAATATCAGGATTTCGTCATTTTTATGGCTGAGTAGTATTTCAGTGTACATACACATACACCACAGTACATACACCACATCGTCTTTATCCAATGGGCTTTTAGATTGTTTCCAACTCTTGGCAATTGTGAATAAAGGCACAGTAAATATGAGAATGATATGTCTTCAAATTAGTATTTCCTTATTCTTTAAATAAATACCCAGGAGTAGGATAATTGAATAATATGGAATTTTTATTTTTAATTTTTTGAGGAATTTCCATGCTGTTTTCCATAATGGTTGTACTAGTTTATACTCTTAGCAACAGTGTGTGAGTGTTCTCTTCAGTACTTGTTGTTTCTTGTCTTTTTGATAAAAGCCATTCTTACAGGTGTGAAATGATATCTCATTGTGGTTTTTATCTGTAATTTCCTAGTAATAAGAGATAATGAATATCTGTTCATTTACCTGTTGATATTTGTATGTCTTCTTTGAGACATGTCTGTTCATATCCTCCCCCCATTTTTTAATTCACTTTTTTTTCTGAGTTGCTTGAGTTCTTTATGAATCATGGATATTAACTCCTTTCAGATGTATGGTGTACAATTTTTCTCTCCCATTTAGTAGGTTGTTTTTTTGTTTTGATGATACTTTCTTTCACTGTGCAGAAGTTTTCAGTGTGATGTTGTCACATGTGTTTATTTTTGTTTTTGCTTTCCTTACCAGTGAAGTCAAATTCCCAGACTCATCCATAAAGCTCATGTCATGAGCCTTATTTGTTATTTGTTATCAAAGAAGTCTTTTACAAATAATTTCTCCCAGTCTTTACTCATCTTTAGATTCTCTCAAGCTCCTGCTCATTTTTAATTCACAGCTCAAAACTTCTGTGACTCTGGGCCTGTCTCTTGCCTTCCCAGCAGTTGATCTCTGTTGACTTTGTGCTGTCATCATGCCTTTTGCAAACATCCATCATGTCATAAATATTTGCCCAGCAGGTGTGGATTTTTGGGAAGAGGGCCATACCTCTTGATGCAAATCACAGTGTCTGACACTCATGAAGTCTCCTGTGTGTATGTGTTGCGTGAACTGACCATTAAAATGAGAACATCCCTTCCTCCTTCAAAAACACAGGGGGATTTTTCCTTCCACAACTGGTGATAAGAAACATGCTGTCTGATGACATTCTGGTCTTGTTTACATTGTATCTTCTCTTGGACACAGGTACTTTTGCCAGATTCCAGATGCAAGTCATCCAATTCCTGAAGAGCCACAGGTGGGTGGGAAGCCGAATTCCCCTCCCCACTCCCGGCATCAATGGTTGCAAAATGCTCTCATCTTTTCAATGGGCAGTAGCCTGTTCCTTGCAGGCATGTACTCTTTCAGAGCCTATGTCCTGACTCAATTCTTCTTCCTTCTCTTTCCATTTCTGTTTATCTGCAAAACCAGAACTTTCACTTTTAGGAAACTATTTCCCATTCTCTTTTGCTCCAGAAAATCTCTTCTGGATTCCTGAGTGCCAAGAACTGCAGGTGCATGTGCATGTGTGTGATTTGGTGGTCAAATTCCTTTTGAGTTCTTCTGTGGGTGAGATGGTAGCAAATTTAAATTAAAACCCTTTCATGTTCTTTCTCCCTTCACCTTTTTATCCCTCTTTTCTTTGACTTGCAGTATTTTTATAAAATCTTTGTTCGCTGAGGCATCTCATTGGCAGCATTTTCAAAGATGTCCCATTATGGTTCAGAGCACTTTTCTCTCAATGAGGCTTCTATTGGGTTCAGATTCTGCCTCCAAAGTTGGGTTAAGCCCTAGGGGGATACAGTTGGGAGAAGAAAGAACTTTCACATGATTTATAGGCTTGTGACCCTTTGGCTTAGTAGACATGAATGCTGAGACATTCAGATGGAAAGTAAAAATATAGTCCATAAAAGAGCAACAGATGTCTTGTCTGTTGCGGCTTTTGATGTTAGGTAGGAAAAATACGTAAGTTCTTGATTGAATTTTGCAGTTTTTACATGGTAGCTTGGGGGTATTCAAATAATAGTATGCATGATTAAAGTCTTGGATCAACTTAGGTAATTATAAAAAGTTAACAAATATTGTATGCCAATTTTAAATATCCAAATAATATAGAAGTCTATAGTGAAGAAACTTAATGTTCTTTTGGCCCCCTTTCCCTCTCTCTCCAGTGTCATTCATTCTAAGATGAACTCATGGATTGGGTACGTATGCGTTGGGACATTTTTCTGTGCATTTGCATGCACCCACAGTTTATTATTGTTTTTATGCAAATGACCATTTTATGCAGTTTACTCTGTGATGCCCATTTTTCAAATGAATGGTAGACCTTGGAGATCATTCCTGACCAGACTCACAGAACCATCTTGCTCTTTGTCTCTGTGGTATAGCATTCTGTCCCAGGGGCACACTGTCATATGTTTAAGCATTTCCTCAGGGAGGATGTTTGGGTTTCTTTATTTCCTTCTCCCATCTCCATTTTCTATCTTAAACCAAAAAAGCAATCAAAATCCTACACATATTTTCCCATTTTATGTTATAGAGCTTTTTTGCTGATTCTAAGTGAAATTGAATATCTCTTATTTGTTCATTTGTTTCTCTTTATGTCGTATTTTCTGTTCATTTGTTCTCTTTATTGTTGAAGAGTTATATGTATTTTCTTGCTGTTAATTTTAGGGGAGGGTCTCTTCTACCTTTCTAATATGCAAAATATTAAACATGCAGAAAGTTAAAAGAATTATCTAGTATATATTCATATACCCACCATTTGTAACTAATAATTAACATTTTGCTATAGTTATCCTCCATTCCTTTATTCAGTTATCAACCTACCTTATTTTTGTGCTTTTGCAAAATAAGTTGCATATGTCAGTGTATTAAATATTTCAGATAACTATCAATAGCAGAATTTAATATTTGTTTACAGCTCCTTTCTTTTTTTGAGGTAAACTGTACATATAGTAGAATGCAAAAGATCTTAAGTATTTCTATATTAAGTTGAGGTAATATTGGTTTACAGCATTATATTATATTTTAGGAGTACATGCTCACTTTTAATTAAATGTATATTGCCACTCCATATCCAACATGAAAGTACTCATGACTCTTCACTGTGGTCCATTTGACCCCTATAACCTTTTGCTCCCACCTCCCCGTGAGGTAACCCCAGTTCTGTTGTGAAAATATAAGGGCTTTTGTTTTGTCTATTCTTTTGGTTTGTTTTTTTACATTCCACATCTGAATGAAATTAGCTGGTATTTGTCTTTATCTTTCTAACTTATTATACTTAGCATAATACCCTCAGTTTCCACCTGTGTTGTTGCAAATGGCAAGATTTCATCCTTTTTATAGATGAGTAGTATTCAGTTGTGTCAGTATAACATCTTCCTAATCTACTTGACCATTTAAGTTCTTTCCATATCTTTGCTATTGTGAATATTGCTGCAGTAAGTATATGGTGCATATACCTTTTATAATTAGTGTTTTCCTACTTTTCAGGTGGCTACCTAGATGTGGAATTGCTGAATCATATAATACATCTATTTTTAATTTTTTTGAATGATCTCCATCCTATTTTCTCTAGAGCCTGGGTTCATGTACATTCCCACCTATAATGTGCCAGGTTTCTATTTTCTTTATATCTTTGTGAAGACCAATGTTGTTGTCCTGGTCTTCCTGATATAAGCAATTCATGAGGTGATATCTCAGTGCAGTTTCCCTAGTATTAAGTGATGATGAACATCTGCTCATATGCCTGCTGGCCATCTGTTTTTTCAGATTTTCTGCTTGTTTTTGGAGGGGATTGTTTGCTTTTTGTTATTGAGTTGTCTGAGTTCTTCATAAATCTTGGATATTAACTCCTGGTCAGATGTGTGATATGCAGATATCTTCTCCCAGTTGATATGATGCCTATTTGTTTGGATGATAGTGTATTTGGGTGTTCAGTGGCTTCTTAATTTGATATAGCCCCATTGTTTATTTTTGCTTTTTTCCCCCTTGACATTGTTAGTCCCCAAAGACTTCTCTAAGCCAATGCCCTGGAGCATATTACCTATGTTTTCTCATATGTATTTTATCATTCCAGGTTTTACATCAAATCTTTAATTTGATTAATTTGAATTAATTTTTGTGTAAAGTATTAGATAGTGCCCCAGTTTCATTACTTTGCATGTGGCTGTTCAATTTTCCCAGCACCATTTGTTTAAGAAACTTTCTTTTCTCCACCGTATGTTCTTGACTTTTAAGGATATAATTTAGTATAGAGAGTTTTTTACATATTATAAGTAATCTTTTCCTTTACATATTGCAAAGATTTCCTTCAATATGCATGTTAGTTTTAATCTTTGTATGTCTTCCACATAAAAATGGAACATTTGCACCATCAGTCATTGATTTTATGTATGTAGTCTAGCTTTTATGTCTCATCTAGGAAGATTTCTCCCTTTCTAATATAACCTTTAAAATTTCTATTCTTCATGCTTTGGTAGCTGTGCTTTTAACTTTTTAAATCCCTATTAAGTTATATCTTTGTGTAGAGAGGGATGCACCCTAACTTTTGCAATGGGAGACTAGTAGCAAAGTTAAACATTGCTTATTAAAATTATCTCCTATAGTTTTTGACTGATACTTTTCTCCAATACCTAGAAAAAATGAAAGGGTGGAGAGAAAAATGGCAGGTAGACACTTGGAGAAGGCAGGACAGAAGAGGGTGAAGAGAGAGGTTGAAATTTTTGCGGTGAAGATTTGAAGGGTCTCATTAAAATACTTATGCAACAATTGAATGAAGTTACCCATGACATGAAACAGTGAACTGCTCCTTTGGTTCTCAAATGTATCAGGATTATTTTCTAACTTAAATAACATGGTACAATGATAGCGATTTTGGAAACTACATAGAGAAGTGATGTGTCATTTTAATGGGGACTTTATCTGTAAAAGAACTAGAATCACAATATGAGGTTTATAAGATATAACTGCAGCATTCGTGACTGATGAGTGTAGATATATGAAATGAAGGAGAGAAAGAAGACAGAAGCCAAGAGCAGGCACATAGAAGATTTATCTTTAGCTGGCCAATTCACTTTTGAGATGGGCACAATGCCTGCCTTGTTAACAGAGAATGACCTAAGGCCATGCTCCCCCCCCCCCCCCAAATGTAGAGTATCCATTAGAGAAACAAGGGATCAAAGAATTTTGGATAAGTAGCTTTTTTGAGAGCATTATAGAATACTTAATCCAGTGTCACATCTTAGTAGGGAGACAACCAATTGGAATGGGTCAGAGATAGGGGAAAAGAATTATTTGTAAAGATATGTTTGCAGAACTATTTAAAAAATTATGCTGTGCAAAGTAAAAGCAAATTCTTTCTATAATCTAATATAAGGGAAGAAGAACAAAGTAAATCTTTTGTTTCCATGATAAATTCTTGCAAGCATTTGTCACACCGACCACAATGTCTAGTTATTCAGGATATACTTAGAAGATAATACTGTAGTCTATTACCAAACCATCCCATTCTTAGTTATTTGCCCAAGAAAAATGAATATGCCCATGCTAGAGTTGTACATTTTTCTCCACAGTAATTTATTTGTAACAATGACTATATGAGAGCAACTTAAAAGTCTATGAAGTGAAGAGAAACAACTGTGATAAATCCAATTTATGGAATTTTATTCGGTAGTGAAAAGGAACAAATTTTGATATATTCAGTATTATAGCATAAGTCTCAAAATGATTATGCTGAGTGAAAAAATCTAGACAAAAGAGTATATGTTTTTGAATTCAATGTATATAAAGTCTTAGAAAATGCAGTTAGGGAGGAAGGAGGGGACAGTGAGGAATCATAGAAAGGTACAAGTAATGTTTAGGGGGTGTTAGGCACGTTTATTATCTTGATTGTGGTCATGGTTTCATGAATATATTTGTGTACATTCACGAAACCATGTACAAACATACAACTTAAACAAATTCTATTATTGTATAAGAGTTGTATCTTAATATAGCTGTTAGAAAAGATAATACCAGAAGATAGCTATTTGTTTTGAAAACAGTCTTCTTTGCAATGGGAATTTCTATGTAAGCCAGATTTACTACTGTGCAATGTGATTTAGGAAAATTTGGTGTATACCACGTTTTTAGAATGAAAAGTTTTCAAAGAATTTTTCTTAGAGTTGGAGTCTGTGTTGTTCATCTGTGAGATGGAAAATCAGTCAGAGGGAGACATAAAAATGTTTATAAAGGCATCTGTTCGCACAACACATAGTTATATAGCATTACTCCTCCAAAGGGAACTTATAGAAGCCCTATTGCTGCAATCAGGAAAATCCAACTGGACAGACTCAACTAGGAACAGAGCTTAAAACTTGTAAATGCTTTCGTCAGAAGATACAAGCTTTCCCAGACACCAATTAATGAGGCCTCTCACCATGCTGTGCGCAGAGGAGTAGCATCATCCCTGCTTTTGCTGACAGAGATTTGCCTCCCAAGGGCTCCCATTGATCACCTGCCCTGGGTGGCGTCAGGGTTGGGTCCCGTGGGGAGGCCCAGGCTGACTTGGGTGAGCTCTGAGTTCTGCCCCTTGCCCCTTCTTTCCTCTGATGAATGAAAACTCTTTATGGGCATGGAGGGGAGGAAACTTAATGAGTTTGCTTGGTAATATGTGGTCTTAGAGGCCGCTCCAGGGTGGCATTCCGTGGGGCTGAGACTAAACTCTCCTCACCCCCTTCCTCACTGTTGTGGACAGCTCTCTGCTGCCTTCGTTGACTTCTTGGTGACTGATAGAATATGTAGTGGACGTCTAGATGATTTCTTCGTAAACTCAAAATCAGAATATTTACCTGTTGGTTTTTTTATGTCTTCATTGAGCTATTTGGCACAAAGTTGAGATCCTCATAACCCTGGAAACTGGGAGGTCCTCAGAGCTCCTGGATTAGGTTATGGAATACATTTGGAGTCTCTTGGACCCAGGGAGGAAAAGCTTGTTGGACCCGAAGCACCAGCAAATGGAAGATTTGACATGCACTGTATTTCCACGACTGTTGGAGCCCGCCTGGGGTGTGACCCTTGGCTGTGGCCCATGAGTGCGGAGGAACCAGTTCATTGAGATGTCAGAGTCTATGAGTAGCAGCTTTTCCTGGAGGACATGGTAAGAGGTCCTAACCATGTAGGACCCATTTGTAATGAGTAATAATAAATGGTTCTGAGGGTCATGCTTGACTGATGCGGGAGCTATTAATACAGCAGGCAGAGCCATCTGAAGCCCAGCCAAGAAAACAGAAGGAAGAGAAAAAGGCCATTGAGTTTGTAATGAATCTAGGTTCTTGAGTTCTCTGAAAAATAGAAATAATGGGGATGGGTCCTGCAGGTACCAACCAAGAGTTTTTCCAGTTTCTGCAATTCACCCTAAGGGAGTCAGCATCAGGGATGGTCTGCATGCTGCTCCCCAAGAAACAGTGGGAAGCTCTGTCAGAGCAGTTTTAGCTCAGCATCATTAAGGGGCTGAGTCCTTCTGTGCCCTTCTTTCCATTAAGTCATCTCATCTCTGAACTTTTATCTCCTTGTGCCCGTGACCTCTTCATGATGGAGCCAGTGTCATTAGCCTAGAGGGTGGCTAGCTTCGTTTGTACCCCTCAATGATGCGTTGGGCGGGGTTCCTTCTCAGAGGCAGGGATCGTGTGATACCCACACTATCAGAGTGTTAGTAAAGAACTGAACTGGCATCTTCAGTGTAGAGAATATTATTTTCTTTTAAAAATGTATTTATTATTATTTTTAATGAAGTACCATTATTTTACATACTGAATTTTTGACAGCGTGTGATTATCTCTCAGGTGTACTCACAGTAGCTCTCTGACCACCTGTAACCCCCACCATAGTTCACTGTGCTCTTCCCCTATCCTTTTTATTTCCTTCTCCTCTGTTCCCTGTCTCTCTCCTTCCTGGATGCCTCAGATCTAGGGTCAGCTTTCAAGGATTTGTTTTACAGTTTGTCTTTCTCTGACCCCTTGTTTGGTTTCTCTAGACTCCAAATATAAGTAGCATCATCTGATATTTATCTTTGTCCTTTTGACTTATCTCACTTAGCATCACCACTTCCAGCTTCATTGTGCTGCTGCAAATGGACAGAGTTTATCTTTTTTGCTTCCTGAGTAGTCTGCCGCAGCACCCTGGTCACTCATCTGTTTTGGGACTGAAATGCTGCTTTCTACTAAATAATGACGTCCATCTATATAAGTCTATATAATGTCTGAGTTAATGTCAAATGTCATGGAGCTCCCCGAACCTCATGGGCCCTTCCTCCTGCCCGAGACAGGTAGCCAACCTGGACTCCAGACTTGCACAAGTTCTCGCTGCTCTTTGGGACTATTTCCTTTCATTTCAGGCGTGACCTAATTCACTGAATTCTGATCTGCAGCAGATTAGAACCAGTGTGTTAATGGAGCAGGAAGGAACTGGCAGCTTCATGATGAGGGAGGAGGCTGGAGAAATACAAAAGCACAAATAAGAGTGGAAAATATGCACTCTAAAGTAAGAGCAAGGAGCTCTCTGTAATTCCAGAGCCCACAAGTTCATTCTTTTTCTACATCAAAGTTCAGGATTGGAAGCTATAATTATTTATTTGTTCTACAAACATTAATTGGGGGCATGAGTACGCCACAGGTACTGGGGATGTCTGTCCTGACAGAGGATTAATAAGTTGTGTAGAGTGAGCTTTACTTAGAAAAACAGAGAATAATACAATATAGTTAGAAAGATTTCCTTAAGGGTAAAAAATGTTTAAATGATTTGATTCCCCTGATGGTAGGCCCCAGGAATCTGGGAGAATCAGTTTTGTAGAACAGTTAATTCCCTGGTAGGCCTAATAAATGAGGCATTAATTGCATTAGTGTGACATTGTTATTGGGCTTACATTGAGAATGGGGTGCTCTGAAGACATGGATGGCTGCTTTATCCTTTCATTATCACTAACTCCTGTGACATTGTATGTTTCAGCTCAATTAAGGCAACTGACTAGTCCTTGGGGTGAGGAGACTGGGCACAGGCTCAAGTGGTTGATGATTGGAGGTGACATACTGGAGGGGGCAGAAACTGAAAAGGACACAAGGGACCCTTGATTTTCACTTCTTTATAGGCGACCCTCAGGTTATCAGCCTTTCTCCTGACCTCTCTCCCAGCACCCCTCCCCCCCTTTCTAAGTGCAGAAAATAAGGTTCCAAGAGGAATAGATTTAATGGAATTAGAACAGAGGGTGGGGCTGCCTGGGGTTGAACTGTGCATTTAAAATAAAACAAAACAAAACGCCTGTGGATTGCCAAGGCAGGAAATTTCTGCCCAACTGGAAGGGCTGGTTGCTGGAACGCAGGCATCCTGAGGGGCCCTTATGGAAAGATTGCAGGAGGGTTGGCAGTGGCAGAGCTCCTCAGGGCATTCACTCCCCTTGGCCAGTGAGTCAGGTTTACCAGAGGAGTCAGGGGGTGAGATAAGACAGACCTCGCAGAGGGATCATTCAGAATGTGGACAACTCGGCAAGGTCAGCTCTATGTCAGGGACACTGTGGGCTCCAGTAGTCAAAGTCTTGTGTTGAACTGTGAACACCTAGCTGGGAGCCAGAATCAGAACCAGTCTCACGTTGACCCATGGAAGAGGCCTCTCCTTACCCAACTTCCTTTAAGAATAATTTTTCCATGTATTCATCTCAACATTAGCCCCTCAGGACCTCCAGGACCAACACAGCTCCTCCTGTCAAGTTAGTGCAAGTGTGGATGAATGAATGAATGAATGAATGAGTGAATGCATGGAACTTGATGCCTCTACCCTCTTACCATATAATAAGTGATCTTTCTGAATCAATTTGCCATCCTGAACATACACACACCCACCCACTCACACCCCCCCCAATCTCAATCTAAGGAAATTAATCAGATGTTAACATGGGGAGAAACTACTGAGCAAATTCCCCTGCATTACCACTTCCCACTACCTCACAAAGTTGCTATAGAATAAAAATAGATCCTTCTTTTTCTTTCCTAGCAAAGAGTTTGGTGGTTTCTTGTGATTATTTTATTTACCCTTAGTAATGAAGTGTACACTCAGAAGTTTATAGTTAAACAGGTTTTACCCTGAGGAGTTAGCCGTTTAATTATAATGAAGACAAACAAGTATAAATACACACAAGTTCTTTTCTCATCAAAATAACCTCCGGGCAGGGGCCCTGCTCTCTGGCTTCCTCTGAATAGTCCCATCATGTAAATACAGTGCTCAGGACATCCCAGGCACTTGTGGTGTTGGAAGATTGCCTTTATGGAGGCAGAGTGGACACTCTCTCCTGGGAGCCTGACCTTTGAACCCACAGGTCAACCACAGCTGCCCTTCCCCACTAGTTCATGGACAGTGCTACTTCAACTGCCCACAGAAACCAGCCCACAGAGCATTCCTACCACTGAAGGTGCTCACACCGATCTGTAACCCAGCTATGTTGCTGAGCACTCTTAGGCCCACTGACTTTTTAAAACAAGACCTTTTAGAGCAAAAGTTGGCAAACTGTTCTCGATAGTAAATATTCTAGCTTCGCAGGACAGTCTGTCTGGACAACTACTAGACATTGTGATTTGGTGACCTTGAAGCAGCCACAGACACACACACATACACACACTCACATGCATGCACACACATGCACACACAGAGCTATAGGCATAACTGTGTTCCAGTGCTATTTTGTGGGTACAAAAGTTGGCACAGGCAGGTAATGCTCAGTGGGTCAGATGGGCTTTGGGAGCAGGAAAGGGGCCAATCTTGGTCACCGTATGCTCTAGGGGAAGGAAGCTGTTCATGATTACAGTCAGGAACAAGGTCCTTATCCTGAATCCTGCTGGACTAGATGGGGTCACATCAGCCACGATCTCAAGTCCACCTGTGGCAGCCGTGGCTGCCGTACAAGTGTGTGGAGGGACTTAGAGTTTCTGCGTCTGGGTAATTTATGGGAAGCTTCTGCAGAGGCTTCCTTGCCTTCCCTCCCCCAAACACACCACTGATTTTCCCACAGTGGTCAACTTTATATCTTCATTTAGTAGATACCCACCTCCTTTTCCCCTTTCTGCCTCAGTTGTCTTCTATATGGCTGTGTGCCATCTTGCTCTTTCTCATTTTCTAGTTCCCGCCTCGATTATTCTAGTTCTGGGCCCATCATCTAGCTTTCACTAATATCTCCCAGAACAAATGCCCCTTTCCCCTGTTGTCTTAACATGCTTGTGGCCAGAGGTTTTGTCCTCCTTCTTCATGCCTAGCTGCCCAGATCCTCTCTAGAGAGCTGAACTGCTTGGATCGTCCACCTCTTGCTCCTCTGGGCACGACCTCTTTGCCTTTGCTGCCAAAATAACTTTCATTTCCAAGCATAATTTTCCATGTGGTGGTTCTTATTCTGAAGATCTCACCCCCTTTCTGGCTAGCTTCCATGTGAGCTCACCCCTACCATTTCCTAAATTGTACCTCTTGACCTATTGATCCTCTTTTGTGGGTTACCACCATTTTTTTTTCTGTATAAAGAACTGTCCCCTTAATTGGCCCTTGTCTGTGTCCTTCTTGATCCATTCAGGTGCATCAACATTGACTGTTTCGTTCATAAGCTCACAATCTATACAGTGAACTACAGTTTTTTTCCCCCCAGAAACAACGTTCCCCATGGGGTTGATAGAGATTGCCTCTTCTTCCTTCTCTTTTTAAAACCTGGCATCTGGTATATATTCTACATTTTTTTTAGACCATCCCATTGCTTATTGTGTCATGGCAGGGGCATACTAGATAATCAGTGTATCGACTCAGGAGAACTGGGTGACCCGTAGCCAGTCAGATCTAGACAACTTCTGTCTTATCTTCTTAGTGGGGTTTCCCTCCATGGTTACACTATCCACCCCTGAGTGGTGAGATATACCTCTGCCTCCCTGACTCCTGCAGGTGCCATGAGAATCTCCTGGGAGGCTATATTGCACATGTCAGTGCAATGGCCTCTGGCACTTGACTGTGGTGGAGAGGTGGGTGGGACTGACAACTCCCTTCTCCTCTCAGTGCTGCATGTATAAGCTCCTCCAGGATGGACTGTCTGGCACCATGACAGGTGCCCACAATGGTGGTACCATAGTAGCTGGCACCATCCTCTACCCTTCATCTGCACTAGACACACAGGTCTTGCCTATGTGACACTCTCTGGCTAACCTGCACACATCCAATCTAGTCCTGACATCACATCTGCTACTTTTGCACCTGTGCCACTTTAGTTTTGCTGACTGTCAACTCTTACAGTAATCAGTGCAATTTATCTAACAAGCCTCTTCTCTCTGGCCTTCTTGCTTCAGCTTGAACCCAACCAACCCACAATCTCCACAGGAACCAGTGTGACCTTTCTGTAATGCACACTTGATCCTTCCACAGTTCACATTTTCCTGGGTTGTTGTCTTAGTCATTCTTCATCTGCCCCTTGCTTACCTTCCCAGATGCAGTACTCACTACCCCACATTTACCTTTCCTTTTGTCTGTCTTACAGGCCCTTCAGCTCTCACATCAGGTATTATGGAGTCATTGCTTGTGGATGACCTTCCTTCCTCTCTAGAGGGCAGAGCAGAGTAGCTGGTGAGAGTCGCATATCAGAAGTCAGACCTTATTCAGTTCTCAGCTTTGTGTTTATTAGCTCTACACCCGTTCATAAGGTACGAACCCTCTCTGGGACTAGCTTTGCCCTCTCTCTCTCTCTCTCTCTCTCTCTCTCTGCATAATGTGGGAAATAATAAGCTTATTTTATAAAATTGTTTTGGATATTAAGTAAGTTAATATATATAAAAAACATAGCAGGGTGTGACACACGGCGAACACTTGTGGTAATTTTGTGATTGTGGTTGTCCTATCATTGTTTCTTCTTCCTGAATGGGCTTAGGTTCCTTACTAGACACTTGCATTGTACTGGTTAGGATCCTATTCTAGTGCTTAGCACATGATATTGTATAATCGCCCATTAATTTTTTTGTCCCTCCGTGACACCGTGAGCCTTTTCTTTGTTGAACCCAGTGATTTACAGAGTGCCCAACAGAAAAGTGTTCAGAAAACATTTATTGACTCAGTGGATGAATGAAAAGTAAAAATTTCTAATCTTCTATAAAATGAAGTTGAAGGGAAGAAAGAAATTGAAAAGTATCTTTGTCTTATTCTTGCACTTCCCAAATACACACTTGTGTCACTGTGGCTCCTTCTCCCTTGGAGCAGTGAGTGGTCACTGCTGTTCCCCATGGTCCTGACACTCTTCCATCTGTTATTACGGGTGATCAAGAGCTGATTAAGCCACCAGGACCCCAAGATTTGCCCCTCATTTATTTCATTGCTGCTCCCTGGTTCATAACCATTTGGGAGATTCTAGAAAGCTGATTTCTAGAGTGCTGAGGTATGGGAGGTAGAGCTCAGTATCATTGTTTTAAATGGACTCTCAGTTCCTCAGGCTCTGATAACAAAAAGTCACTATTCTGAGTTCACCACAGGCTTCTGGGTGGATTTTATCGGTGGCAATAGCAGCAGCAGAGTTCATTCATCAAACTTCCTGCTGTTCCTGGTGCCATGTGAATGCCCTGCACATCCTTCATTCCCTAATGAATGGACTCTGTCTGACATTTTCTCTCAGAGCATGATGAGTGCTGTTTTGGGAGGTGGTTTAGGTGCCTTTAGAGCAGGGATCTGATGACAGTTTGAAATGGTGCTGTGGAGGTGAGTGGGTGGGACAGAAGCCTTCAGACCTCAGCAGTGTGTAGCCAGAGGAAACACTGTGGTCATTCAACTTTTCATTCAACAAACCTTCACTTACTACCAGCTATGTACCAGCTACCTTGCTAGGCCCCCAAAGAATATCGCAAGTTGCCACCTTTTGGAAGCTCACAGCCTAGCAGAGGAACAGTCAGTTGTGTCACCATATGTGACATGTGCTGTGAAGAGTCACATCAAAATTGGATATGAAGAGAAGTAGTCCAGAAAACTATCACCTTAGCAAACAAACAAACAAAATACAAACCCTTAATTCAACTTTAAGAAACTGCCTTCATTTTTCTTTGCTTTCAACTACAGCTTCCCCCTTCCCCCTTTTTAAAAAATGAGACTGAGGCATGTTTTTAGGGAATGGAGAATAAAAAAGATGTTTTTTTTTTCCTTCTTTTCCCTCTTTTTGTTTTCCGAGCACAAGCAGTTAAACCCAGGCAAGTTAACTATGCCTCTGGTGCAGCCCCTTGGCACAGAAGTTTGCATGAATGGTTGAAATGCTGCAAGAGCACAGAGGAAAAACGTTCTAATGTTCTAACCGTACCTGAGGAAATCCAGGCAGGCTTTAGCGAGTTTGAATGGTGGAAGATCAAGATCTTTTCTAAACACGGAGAATAGCATAGACAGAGGCCTGAAGCTCTGGGAAAGCATGGTTTCTTCAGGAAATGATCTGGCGTTCATGTTTGGGGCAGGGACAATGATTGTGGGTCAGGGGGCTATGTGACGAGGAAAGGCAGGTTCTTTAAGGGGAGAAGGGCCCACATGCATCATGTGGCTGGCACAGCTGCTGGGAAGAGCGATCAGGAACATCATGTCCATCCCCTGGCAGCCCGCCACCCTCCACCCTCTCTCCTCACTCACCACTTCCCCCCACAGTTCACTACTTCCTGAAATATCCAGATTTACCACTCTGTATTCAGCCCTGTTGCCGGCTCTGACTCATGGACTGCTGTTTCTGCGAAAGACAAGGAGGTGCTTCTACTTCCTAAGCCTCTTTTCATCTGCGGATCACCAATCATATGGAGACACTGAGTCACTACTAATCTCCACAGTGGCTCGAAACGTGGGTGGTTTCGTGTGTCTGTTAAGTGGTGAGATGGTAGCATGCTTGATCTCTGAAATCCCTGAACCAGCGTTTGACCTGGAACCTAGAAGACAATCTACTCTCTGCTTTGCTATTCAGATCATGAGATGGACATCTCAGAGGTCATAGAAATTCTTCTGCCCTCACTATCTGGCAAGAAAGGGAAAATGAGTACATGTTTAGATACCTCTGAAAAAATTAATTGACAGTGGATTTTATAGACTAGAATTTATTCAAGATGGCATAAGTGTTGTACCTGAAGCTGGAGAGGTGCATGATTAATTGCAGTCTTATCAGGTTCCATATCACAAAAACAAAAATAAGTGTTTTATTATTATTTGTTTTTTTGAGACTAGGTCTCGCTATTTTTGCCTGTGGAACTGCAGGCTCACTGTTGCCCAGGGTACCACAGACTCAAGCAATCCCCAGCCTCAGCTTCCCAGGTGGCTGGGATTATAGGAAGGTGCCACCACGCCCAGCTATATCTTTTTGGAACTAGATCTCACTATGTGTCCCTGATGGGACTCAAACCTTGATCCCTGGTCCCGCCACGGCTTCCTAGCTGCCGCTTACAGGCCTGCACTACCATGCCCAGCTTAATAAGTGTTTAAATAAAATAGAAAGTTGTTTTCTCTTTAAATGTAAGAATTTTTAAATAAAGTAGAAGAAAGAAGAAAAAAGAAAAAGGAAACTAAAAAAATTTTTTTTATATTTAAGAAGTCTAGCGTAAGCAGTCTAGGTTGGTGTGATTATGCTCAGTGTCAAGGCCTCATACTTGAGTCCTAGCACTCTTATCCTCAGCATGTAGTTTCCATCTCATGAGTCTAAGTGGTTACTGAGCTCCAGCCATCACATTCACATTCTAAGTAGCAGAAAGAAGGAACTGACAATAAAGGAGGGTGGGTTGGCAGCTGACAACTCTCTAGAAAGACTTCTGGAAACTGCCACACATCACTGTTGATAGCACCTTGGCCAGAATTAGTGAAGCCTGAGATTAATGTCATTATTCTAGTGGGAAAGGTGACATTAGATACTCTAATGGCATCTAGCAGTCTCTCTCTCCCCCTCCCCCCACCCCTCAGGAACAAGAGTCTAGCAGTGTATATGTGATTTCCACACATTCTCGTTTTTATCTCTCTGTTATCTCACTGGTTCCTGTAACAGAGGTCTCAACATGCCCACACCTCATACCCATAAGCCCTGACCTCTGTGACATTCTAAGCAATGGTCTTTTTTTAAGTGCTGAGGAAAGAGGGGTCACCTGTTTGTCAGCAACTAAGCCCTCCAAGTTTCTTGAGAACATCAACATGCACAAGTCCTGCCTCTTGACATTGCATCCATATAACATTCACTCATTCCGGGCAAAGCCATGAAGGCCAGGGTCTGCATGGAGCCACCTTCCAGAACCCCTAACTTTTCCCCTAAACCCTCAGCTGTTTGAAAGCTACACAAGAGTTATTTGGTATCTTTTTTAGCAGTCATGAACATGAATTTCCCCTGTAACCCAGACAATACATATATCAGTGGTAACCAAGGCCATGGGTAGGGAGGGGGGAAGGAGTGGGAGAGATTGGCTGAGAGATGGAGGAAGGAAATGGGTGGGGCGAGCCCAGCCCTGTACAAATATGCGAGTGAATCCAATTTCTTTTCAGGGTCCTTCCCTATCTTTGGACACAATCTCCTTTGCTTGTTCCCTATGTTCTCACAGCTCTCCAGAATCGAATCCTCCTTAGCATGACCATGAGCAGTATTTCCCTCCCTTAGCTGTGCTCCCTCTTTAGTCTTTAGGTATAAGTGATAGCACTTACATAATGGCTTAGGCTTTCCAAATATGTTATGTTTCAATGCTCAGCCCAATAAATCTGATAAGCAACTCCTGGAAATCATATTTACATTGTGAGAGAGACTTCTAAGCCTAAACCTAAAGATGCATTAATCACCTCCAATGGAATTCTAGCAAAGGGGAAGAATTAAGTAGGATATTGCCCTATAGGACTAGGGCTAGCCAGGGCCCCAGCAGGGAGGAGGGAGAGGTGAAATAGGGCTCACTTCTAGCACCAAGAGGGCTTTCGGGGTGGTATTAGTGCAAGGTGGGCAGCTAATCCTTGGTGGATAAAAACATGAATGAAGGGTTAATGAATGGACAGTGGTAGGGATAGATTGAAAGTAGCAAAGGGCAGTGTGACAGGATAGAATGAACTACAGTGGCAAGCACAGGCCACCCTTTAGCCTGAAGTCACAAAAAGAGAGGATCTCAGTAACTATCTTTCAGAGACATGTCCTGTGACAGAAGTGGCAGCAGATGAGAAATCAGCTACCACCCAAAGCACAGAATGAAGGAGGAAATAACCCCCAGGCCATCTGTGTCTCCCACAGGCCAAATCTCCAGGAACCCAAAGGTGCAAGGGAGCCTGAGTAATGGATTGAGTTCGACCCCACCAAGGGCAGGGCTGAAGAAGGTGAAACATGGACCTGGAAGGGCAAATAGAGAAGGTGCCAGCAATTAACCACCAGACGTTTATATGTTTGTGTGGGAGATAGAAAGGCCTGCACCTAACTTTACCAAAAGGCAGTGATGAAGGAGAAGCCCAGACAAGGTAACTTTGCTGGTAGAGGGTATGCCTTAAAGCTGAGGGAGATTAGGATCACTCAGTGGAAAATTTCAAGACTGAGGGTATAGGAGCCATTGGAGTCATTAGTAGAATCTATCTTTTGACTCATTTTATACAGAGAATGTTTAGTAACTGCTCCCAGGCTCAGAGTATGGTCTGGAGGGCTGCAAATCCCAAGGTCAGCTATAGCTGTTGTCAAAGTAAGTACAGGCACACCTCGCTTCAGTGTGCTTCACTTTATTGCATCCACAATTGTTGTATCTTTTACAAGTTGAAGGTTTGTGCAACCTCTTTGTGGGAGTGTATGGGCACCATTTTCCTGACAGTCTGTGTTCATTTTGTTTCTCTATCACATTTTAAGATAAGACATAAGCTTCTTATTTTTAAAGACTTATTGCACAGTGAATATGCTTCAACATCATATAAGCATAACTCTTATGGTCAGAAAAACCAAAAATTTTTTGCGGAATTGAATGTACAATATCTCTGATGCTCATTCCTCCCTCCCTTCTACCCTCTCTGCCTCCCACCCTCTTTCTACTTTCCAGCAAATATCACTTGAGCTACCACAGTAGGTGGAGGTAAAGTCCTTTCTCCCAGAACTGATCCTTTGTAGTGCTACACCAGAAATTCACTTCAATACAAGACCATTTCAGTTTGAAGCATGAAGCAATGCAGACAGGCTCTCAGACAACTGGCATGAATTTCTGGCTGTTTCCTTTGCCAACATGCCTCCATTGCCCTGTCTGTAAGGATCTGCCTCTTAATCTGTACCCCATTTTGCCAGTGGTCGATGACCTGACTTTGTCACATATTTTGTCTGCCTCTGCTCAGTTCCTTGGAGCCATGTATCTCAATAATTCAGCATGTTGGGCCAGCCTCTTCTGGAGAACTTCTGAAGCATCTATCTTTATTCAGTTTTTATTAATTACTCTCTGTTTGCTAGACAATGTATTTCATGCACTTTACAGCTTCTCCTACTTTCCCTGTTGAGTCTCAAATATCAAGTGTCCCCATCTTGTCTTCACCCAACTGTGGTCAAGAGTGCTGATATCAGATTGCATGGGTTGAAGTCTCTTTCTCTTAGCAGCAATGTTGGACCATTATCTAACCTCCTTGAGCTTTAGTTTCCTAAGGATTCAATATGGGCGCCCTGGGGGAGCTCGACAAGCGGCCTTCTAAGGGTAGAGCTCCCTGGGTGGGGTGCGAAGGGGTGGGGGAAGGGGAGAGGTGTTGGGAATCTGTGCAGTCCCCTTGGGGGACCGGCCATGCCATGCCACCCCAAGGTCTCAGAGTGCCCCCTAGTCATGGGGAAGGACCTTGGGAAAGTGGTGGGAATCCCCTGAACCTGCTGTGAGGACCAGGGCAGGAAGGGGTCAGAAGTCAAGGCTAGGGGGCCACTTGTTGGTGCTCAGGTCTATCCAGGGAGCACCCCCAGCAGTGTTCCCAGAGGTGCCCCAGGGAGAAACAGATGGAATTTGAAGTGGATTTTCTAGGGGCACTGGGGTTCCAGGAGAAAGGAGGCCTGGCGATTATGACAGCTTTTCCAGTACAGTGTACCTGTGAGGATTCAGAAAGCAACTCTTCACATACATCCAAAAAGTCTAGGGCAGGTTTGGTGTAAAGGATGAGGGCCCCGAACATTGGAAGAGAAAAGGGAAAGATGAGACCCAGAAAGAAAGAACAGGAAGGAGAGAGTGTGATCAGCAGCTTTCTCTCCAGATTACCCCTCTGGAGGCAGGCAGGACCCAACAGCTTGTGCATAGGGCCCCAGTCATTGAAGACCTCATCCTCCTGAGGACAGTCAAGGCCATGGGTCAGCTCAGGGTGAAGCACATGACAAGGTGGCAAGTTTGACTGCATCTGGATCATTGAACTTCCCACAGAGAAAAGCCTGATCACAGGAGGACTCTGGAAACAGTCATCACCCACCCCCTGATGCTGGAGGGCAGTCTCCCCAGCCTTGAGTAGAGACCCCCAGAGGACTGGTGAGTATTTCCATGGTGGGAAATGTGTCTGGGGGCCTGGGCCCACAGAATGGATTATCTGCAGAAGGGGATACATCATAGAGGGTCTCACCACTGTCCAGGTGATGGGCAGAGCCAGGGGTGGGGAAAGGTCCCAGACACAGGTGGAAGGTTAGATCTGTCTGGGAAGTGGAGGATGTGCTGCTAAGTTCAGAGTGTCTCCCCACATCCAGTCACACTAAAAACATAGCTGCTCTCTCCCACAATCAGAATATGGTTCCCCCTATCTTCTCAGGGGCCCCTGGCTCTCTACATTCTCTCCCCAATCTCCCCCAGTCCCAGACACCATCCAATAAATGGCCATGGTTATTGGGTCAGCTCTGCACCAGGGGTCAGCTGGGCACCATTTGCCCACCTGGTGAATGCAAAAAAAAAAAAAAAGGATTCAATTTGGTGCCCCACACCTGACCATATATGAGGTCTACAGGACAGTGTGCTTTTATTATGTCATCATTGGGATTAGTGTTGGGGGACAGAACACAGTATAATCTTCTCTAGGGTATAGTTTTCTGACTTCCTGTCTAAATTGCCTTCCATGCTCCATCACAGTGGTCTTGTAGGTAGAGATCATCTACTCAGATGTATCTCCATTAAAATTCGATCTTCTCAAGATAGGGAGACTGGGGCAAGGTTCAAGCTCTGGTTGTTAAAGACAACTGCAAGTTTCTTCCAGAACTTTCAACAGAGAGTCAAATTGTCTTGGAGCTGAAGGTTCTTAGAATATAGAGTTCTTAGGATCACATTTTGGACTTTGTCAGTACAAAAAAAAAAAAAAAGAAAGAAAATTGCAAGTTGTGATCACTTGTACAGCTACACTGGGGTGGAATGGCCAAACTAGAAGCTAATATTGTCACTCCCAATCAGCATTCTTTCTACAACATCGGGGATTTCCATATTTTACATTTCTTATATTGTCCATCAATCCATCCATCCATCCATCCATCCATCCATCCATCCACCCATCCATCCATCCATCCATCCTTCCATCCATCCTTCTATCTATCCACATACCCATCCTCTCTGTCTCTGTCACTCCATTGGGCTATTTTTCTTACAATTAAGTCACTTACAGAAGTATACTTCATGAAAAGGGAAGGTTGACCCGCTTGATGGGGGTGCTGCAGAGCTGTACCCCCAAACTCGGTCCCTTTCTCTTTCCTGCAGCAGCACTGAGTCTTACTCTGTCTTACTGGAACTCATGAATCTGTTTCTTTGACATAATTCAAATTTCATTTTTCTAACCAGTTTTTCTGGTATATGGAGTTTCAGAGCCCATTTTATCCTAAAAGAGGGTTGTCAGTTAATTGAGTATGTTGTAAATAGAGTAGTTTTTGGATAGGTCACCTTGAACTTTGGTTTTTGTCAGGAGCCTGGAAGTCAGCCTGACCATAACATCAGCCAGGGTTCTGGAGAATGGGAAAGACCTAAAAACAAACAAGCCTACACCCCACTTTTCATCAACCCAAATATTTCTGTCCTCAGCTTGCAGCACACCCAGGATCAAGTTCCAAAGGTTCATTTAATTTTCTTGGCTTCTCTATTCACTCAGTAACAACTGTGCCAGAAGGAATCTTGGCACTAAGAGCCAGCAAGGAAAAGGTTGTTTGAACTTTACTGCCCAATTTTGCAGACATTTTGGGTTCAGATAAGGTTTTGGGTGACCAGTCAATTTTTTCTACATATTGTTCTGAAATGACCCAAACTGCCACAGTCTGAGATTCCCTGGTCAATCATGGCCATAAGGAGCTGACATTCCCCATCCTGAGCCAAGCTTTTCTGAGGGCTATTTCTCCTCAGGGAGCTTCTCCAGCCACCCTTTCCCTTAGGTCTGCGGGGCATGTAATCTGAGCCTGAGTTCCTGGTCTTGGGAATGGCTGTTTCCAGGCATCTGTGTGCTCTGGTCACTCACTGAGGGAGGCACTAGGAAGCTTTGTGGGAAGCATGAGGTCTGATTTCTTAGCTACTGCTTATTTTTCACACTATCAAGCTCTGCCCTTATCCCCTCCTCCCACCTCCATAGGATTTTATGCAGAGCTCCAGGCTCAAGCTGCACTGCTTCAAGATGGGGCCATATTCTGAGAAGTATGTGCTGCGGTGTGCCAGCATCCTCGAGTGCAAAGTCACAAACCTAGCAGATACCAACTGCTCCATGTCAGGCTGATGGAGGAGTGTGTTGCTGTGCTTCGTCATTGGCTGAAAAGTTGCCTGGCAATATGTGACTCATCTCTCAAGAGAGAGAGATGGGGTGGGGGTTCGGAAATGGGGGACAACTTTAAGGAGTCCAATTATCTCTCATGAGCTCAGGGAATGTATTTGCCCGTGTAAAGCTGCTTTGTCTGTCCTGCCACCTTCCTGGTACACAGCAAACACTCCGTAAATACTGGGTGAAGGAGAAGGGCGAGGTGTTTATCCATCTTCTCTTCCTTCTTAGAATTAAATGGCACATTAGCCTCTGGGTAGAATTGTCTGAGTGTATCCATGGAGACTGCCTGTTGGGTGGGTTCTTGCTCAGGATTTCCCATGAAGTCTTGGTCAAGATGTTGGTGTGTCAATCAATCTATATACCATATCAATAAAAGACCAAATCCACACAATCATTTTTTTAAATTCACTTTATTGATTTGTCACACAATCATTTTTATAGATACAGAGAAAACACTTGACTGACCTAATATCCAGTCCTGATAAAAACACCCAACCAACTAGGATGAGAGGGGAATGCGCTCATCCTACAAAGGGCATCTATGAAAGACTCATCATGCTTGATGGTGAAAGACTAGACTGTTTGCCCCCCAAATCAGGAACAAGACCAAGATGTTGCTCTTGTCACTTCTAGGCAATGTTACATTAGATGATCCAGTTGGGACACTTAGGCATAAAGAAGAAATAAAAAGTCCTCTAGCTAGGAAAGAAAGAAGTGCAACCATCTATATGATATGGCCTTATATGTAGAAAATACCAATGATAGACAAAAAAGCTATTAGAGCTAATAAAGGAATATAACCAGGTTGCAGGAAATAGTTGCTATGAACATTTCAAAAATAAAATTAAGTGATCAATTCTAGTTATGATAATGTCAAAGATAAAATACCTAGGAATAAATCCAACAAAAGAAGAGCAAGAGTATGCTCTGAAACCTATAAAAGTGGTTGAAATAAATGAGATTCAAATAAATATCATTTCATGTTTATGATGTATCTCCTTCATTCAGGGTATTGATTCTAAGACTAATCTCTTTCAGAAACAGTTTTACAGACAAAGCCAGAAATAATGTTTTACCAGCTCCCAGAGCATGCAAGAGGTTGACATCATAAAAACAACCATCACAACTACTGAGTGTCCTCAACAATGGCTTATCTTTTTTCTAAAATTTTTTTTCTAAATTCTTATAAATTCTTACATAAGTAAATAAGGTAAATGGTTACTGGCATGCCTTCCCTCTTCCACCCCCTTCCCCCTTGTGTTCACTCAGTCTCCACTCTCATTGTTCTTTTTTGGTTTATGTTGGGTTCATTCGTCCTTTGGTCTCTTTTTCTGTGGCTGTGTCCATTTGTTGAATGAGGGACTGTCTTCCAGGCCCATGGCACATTGTGCTTGATGGTTTATAGTCCTTAGCTTTGTATTGGGCACCCAGTTCATGTTCATTTGGGGTCTATCGGTGTCTTCTAGTTGCTGGCTCCAGTAAGATCTCATTGCCATTCCGCTATCTCTGCACCTCACTTCTCTGACCTCTGGCCTTGGGGATCCTTTCCCCCAGCCAAAAATGGCTTCTCAAAGAATGAGATCCAGAGAGAGTAAGGCAGATGCTGCAGTGCCTTTGGGACCTAACCTTGATGGCCATGCTCCATTATTTCTGTAATGTTCAATTGTGTGTACAGGTCAGCACTATTCCACATAGCTGTGACCACAGGTGAACATGAGACCCAGGAGAAAAGAATCCCTTGGAACCATCTTGGTGTGTGCTGCACAGTGTGATGTTCATCATCAAATGAGGTAAGTGGAGTAAAGCACCTGTAACCTCCTATATAAACTGTGAATATTCCCCATTTTATTGCTAACCTGGATTAGTTGCCCAAAGCTAATTGCCATTTGCTTATTAATGATTTCCACTTTAGTTCAGAATTCTTACAGTTCTGAAATTCTGTAACTGTTTGCAAAATAGAGGTAAAGTTTTGAAACTGTGTGTCCTTGTGGCACTTGACTAATAGTGTTGCTTCATGATGCAAATTCTAACTGAGGAACTATGGATGTAGGGAAAGCTGGTAGTTCTAGAACTTATCAGCAATGAGATCCAAAGAACTGTAGCCCTGCTTGTCAATTCAGCATTTATATCCTTAGAGCTTGATGATGTGGGCTGATAAGATACAACTGGGACAATTGCAAGCTTAACGAAGAGAAGGGGAGAAGCAGCCCAGGAAGACTCCAAGAAGAAATGCTGAAAGGTACTTTGCATACCAACTTATGTGGAGTCTGGTCCTGAATTTTCTACTAGGCCCAGGAGTATGGTTTCAGACAGGAAGGAGAGAAGGGTGTGACAGAAATAAGCCAGAACTAACCAGATCCCTCTCTCTCCAGTTTATGGCTTCAACCCTCCCCAGTCTCCAACACCTTTGACAGTACTGGATCTCAGGGTCTGTCTGATGCATACTGAAACATAGCAGCATTAAGAGCCTAGGTTCCACAGGTTATAAAACTATCATCTCAGGTTCACCAGTGAAGAGCAGAGTCTGGTTATTTGAGTAGCGCCCCCAACTGACTGGGCATTTCCTTCCATTTGCCATGTTTGGTTATGTCTTTATCTTGGAGGCTCTCTTGGAGATCTGGTCTCTCACACTCCCCCGACTAGCTAAGACATCTGTTCTCTCATCCATCCAGATACCTCTTTCCCCTAGTTTTATAAATATTCACTAACTTGGGCATTAGATGTTTCCACAGTGTTTAGGTAGCTTATCTCATTGGTCATCAATGTGATAACCTTGTGCCACAGGTGATGTTATCATCATACAAAGACTAAGAAAATGGCTCCTGAAAGGCTGAGCTGAGTTTATAGCATACAGCTAGTAACTGATTCCCAAGTAGCTTCTCTGTGCTTTCACATTATCTCCTCCATCTCCCCCTCTCCTCTCTTTTCTCCCCTCTCCCCTTTCCAGGCCCAGAGAGAGGATTTCCTTTAACTTGCAGCACCTCTGCTATTTCTTGGGGGGGGGGGAGAAAGGAATACTCCCCTTAACATAAGTAATACTTTCTACAGGTGGTGGAGGTCATTTTCCCTAAATACTGGACTGATGTAGTCATTCTCCAGAGTTCCTTTCTAGCCTATTATGAGAAGGCAAGTAGATCTTGGGAGTAGTCAGGGACATGGGTAGATGAATTGACAATAATGCAAGATCAAGGTCAGCTCTGCAAACCTTGGCATCTTTCCTGCTTCCTGAGGGTCTTCCAGATTGAATTTGCCCAGGGGAGTCTGGTGTTGGTTTGGCCTCTGTGCTATTTGAATTTCTGACTCATGATGTATAAAACTGGACATTCCTGGGCATGTGGTGATGGGAGGGGAACCTGGCTGTATGCAGAAATTTGTCCACCCTAGTAGCTTGTAATAATACTCCTTATCACCTGTCATAAGTTAACACTGAGCAGGTACTCCATAAATGTTTTTTAAATTCAATTAATTAATAACCAGCATTTTTCCTACCACCCAGAGTAAACTTTCCTACAAATGCAATGTTTTTCACGGAAATGCCTCCCTCTCCCTCTTCTTTCCTCCTTTCCTCCTCCCTTTCTTCCTTACCTCCTATGCATTCATATGCATAGGGCATCCTCATTTTTAGAATGACTTTTAGTCTCCTCAAGCCCCCACAGGAGACAGAATAGAAACAAATCATGAGCTTTCCCTTACCCCCACCAACATCCTCATTTAGCTTATAATTTTTACCATTTTCAGTCACAATGCACAGCAAGCACAAATTACTATTAATTCATTCCATCCCAAATCCAAGCATTTGTTCTATTTTATTTTTCCACTTCCTGCATTAAGAAGTTATTATTTAATAGCCCTCCACTCCCAACCTTGGGGGGGAGGAGGAAAAACAGCACAGAACTCTTGTTTTCTGTGGGTGGCCTATAAGGCTCCTGAGCAGATGTTCAGGGAGGTAGATCCCAGCATCTGTGAATTTGTGGTAGGATAACCTTGGTAAGCTGGAGGTCTCGATAAGCTCCTCTTAATTTCTTCCTTTTCAGGTCAATTCAAGTCTATTACTTAAATGAAATTTTCTGTTTTGCAAGTGCAGTGTCCATATAATGACTATATAATGACTGCCAGTTACCAAATATCCAGGGACGATTTCAAAGTTGGTCAGATCAGACATAGACTGTTGATACTTTACCATCTCAGGAACTTCAGAAAGGTAAAATTTGTCAATTCACCTAAGGAAATGATCTATAACCTGACTGAAATCCACGGTTTTCTTTCTTTTCTTTCTTTTTTTTTTTTTTTGAGACTAGGTCTCGCTATTTTTGCTCGTGGAACCACAGGCTCCCGTTGCCAGTGGTACCAAAGACTCAAGCAATCCCCTGCCTCAGCTTCCCAGGTAGCTGGATTACAGGTGTGCTCCACCATGCCCAGTTATTTTTTGGGACTAGGTTTCACTGTGTTGTCCCGAGCTGGACTTGAACCATGATCCCTAGCCCCAGCCGCTTCATAGGCCGAAGCTTACAGGCACAAGCCACCGTGCCCAGGCCATGGTTTTCTTTGAACTTATCTTGTGGTGTCTGGTATAGAATACAACCTTTACTGCTTATGTTTTTTTTTTTTTTGTAAAGGGTACAATATGGAAATAATACAAAGTTCCCAGATTCTTGTAGGAGAAACAGTGCTTCATGTCAAGGGGAGAAATGCAATCCTGTGCTTGATGTGACATTTATGTTCTGAGACATAGTTTCTGAGAATTTAAACTTATCAACATGGCTGACAGTGGTCATGCATTTCTGCAGCATATCATGTCTGGCTCTGAAGGACAGAAGGGAGGACAGTTGTAGAATAAAAAGACCAACTAAATGGATTCCAATAGTTTGAACTGTTGCCTAGAAAGGCTCTCCTGAAAACAAAGATGTCTAAGGGAATTACTTGGTTCATAAGAAAACAATACGGTTTTAATAAACATAAGAAAAAACAACCTTGAGCTGCGAGAAAGCAGGGAAGGGTAGAGAGAAATTAATTTGACAGGGCCAAGGCATGCTTTAAAATGGTCTCATAAGTGGGAGTCCCTCAGGCTAATAGTGAAAAGGATGAAGAAAAAATGGGAATAATTTGCTGAGAAAACAAGAAAACCCAGAGCAGGAAATGAAATACAACTAGGAGAGAACATAAAGCGAAACAGGAAAATGTATTATTTGAATACTTATGCCACAAATGAAAGATGCACAAAAATATTGCCCTTCATAGTGAAGAGAGAAAACTGAAAATATGGGATACTTTGCCAAAGCTTAAAAAAAGTTTAAGTTATGAAAATAATTTCTCACTCTGACCCCTTCCTTTATACGTTCCATTTTGCATGAATTTGAAAAATATTTTGGTGTATTTTCTTCTAGACTGAGCTATAAGATAGTACCTGAAATGTGGTTAGTTCGAATTGAGATTTGCTATGTCAAGTACACCCTGAAATTTGAACAAAATAAATTCCATGAAAAATTTTTATATTGATTGTGTGTTGATACTATTATATTTGGTGTAATTGTGTTACATGCAACATATTATTAAATTAGCTTCACCTAAATTGCAAAAATGGGTCACATTATATTTCTGCTGAACAGTCCCATTCTACTTTTTATTTTCCACGTGAAATAATCAGGAAGACTTTGTTAATCTAGAATCATCTGAATTTAGCCAATTAAAGCGGGAATCAAATTTTCATAACAAGTAGTGTTAGACTGATTAAATAAGGGGCCACAGAACTAGCTCTAATTTGTGGTGTCCTACATAAAACCAAAATCTAAGCCTGCAAGTTCTGAAATTGAATGGCTATAAAATTGAACGGGTAAGAATAAACAAATGAAACAGCCTGCTGAGCTACAGCCAGCTAGATAATTTCCCTTTGCAGATTTCTGTATGTCATTCCCTGGTTTCCTTTGGAGGAGCCATCCATCCTACTTCTGGTTTGGTGCTGCCTGATTCAAATCCATTCTTGCTCAAATAAGTCTTCAGTTTAATTTTGAATAGTTTTTAGAAAGATAAAATTAGATTTTAGGGTGCTGCACGGGCAGAGAGCTCAGCTCGGCCTTTGCTCCCCCCACCCCCCACCCCCGCGATGACGGCAGGACCGCCACCTTTGTGCGCACCAACTTCATCTGCCTCTGGAGGGTGGGTAAGGCGAGTTGCTTGGGCACATGAGGGCTGGTTTTGGCCCACGCTGGTGGCGGCTCGGACATC
>PVHY01003093.1:0-113839 GCA_004024945.1 Uropsilus gracilis | reverse complement strand
CGCTGGTTGCAAATTTCCAAAACCTCAGAACCTTTCTGGCCTGCGTAAAGTTACTTTCACTTTATAAAAGGCCAGATAAATTATTTGATATAGGTTTGGAAGAAGGTTTATCTTCTTGCCAAGAACTACTTTTGGTCTGAATCCTTCTTTGGTGTTTCCACTTTTTTGTTCCCCAGTATATTAATCATTAAGTCCCTGAGTCGAGACAGTGCGCGAGCCCTTTAAGTGGGGGCGTGGCGTAGAGGGCGCACCACTCCGGGGATAAAGGGTGGGACGAGGAAAGCGGAAGCGTGGCCACTAGTGCAACGTACTACGCGTGCGTGAGAATAGTGCAGGGGGCGGGGTCACTTGGGCCGGGGGTCCCGGGCTGGAATGGCCGCTGGCTCAGGTAACGAATCTCCGACAACCGGCCAGCGAGGTGGGGACTGTAGAAAGGGCTGTACCCCGGGCGGAGGAAGACGTGCGCCGGGTCCTTGAGCGTAGGCCCTTTGCCCGCCGCGCGACTGCGGCCCGGCCTCCAGGTGCCAGACGAGCTTACAGGACTAGGGTCCTCCGCCCGGGCGGGGTTACTCTGGGGCGGGGGGGCGTGTCCTGTATCGGTCTGCACCGGCAGGAATCTGGCAGTTTTGATTTCAAATTTACGTGAGGCCGAGGTACAGGTGCACCGCTCCCTTGATTGCGAGACTAGGAGGTGAATGATCATCTCCTTCTCAGGACGGAATAGGTGTGCAGCCCGCCTTTCGGGCCTCGGACACAGGAGTGGGCTTCTCTAGCCCCTCGTGGGCTGGAATAGTGTGCTCCCTGAATGTGAGGTCGAGGCTTAAATGGGGATATCCACAGATTAATATTAGTGCACACACCCTGTGAGGCTGGTTCCAGTTTGTCTTAGCCTGCCAGGTGTTACAGGAAGGGCAGATGGGTCTCCAAAGTTCTAGACCACATCGGTGTCCTGTTTAGTGTGATACCTGGGGATGGAGGGAAACAGCTGTCCGAAGTATTTGGATGTTCTTTAAATGAGAAGTAAATTCAGTGAGAGAGGTTCCCTGGGTTATCAGTAACCCGTGTGGTTCCCTAAGGGAAGCCTTCCCTAAATAGGCATGCTTCCAGCATACCTCTTAATCTTTGAAAGACTAGAAAGGCTTGTTCTTCTGCATCTACCCTACCCCCTCTCCCCCACCCCCACCCCCACCCCCCCAAAAAAAAGAAAAGAAAAAGTATGAAACAAGCATGAATGTTAACTTGTGGTGCTAAGTTGTCAGTCCAGGTGTCTGATTGGTAGATAATTACGAGAGGTGTATTCAAGGTATACTTAATATAAATGGGAATGAAGGATCTGTATGTGTTTGTTAAGATGGGTTTGCTTATGGTTACATTTAAGTAAGGAATAGATATTGAACATTATGGCAGTAGCTGACCTGTTGCATAGAATGCAAAATTAAGATAAATGAAAGATAAAAGACAACGTTCTGATTGAACTATTGAACTTCCCAAGTGAAGGGGACATAGTTACATGTGAAAAAAATTATTTCCAAAGCTCTAAGAAAGCCATAAGTTGATTATCCTCTGTGTGTCTGTATGTATCTCCTTCATAAACTGGACCTAGTTGAGCATATGGGTGATTCCTGTCTTCCAGGATGTTGGTGCATTTGGGTGACATTTTGCAGTATCCCACTTTTTCATAGATGTTTCAAACATTCTGACATGTCATTTATGTGTATAAATGAAAAGCAAGGTTTTTTGAAATTAATGAAGTATATTTAACTTTTGACCAGTTCATAGTTTTCACTTGAATCTTGAGTCTTGAATCTTGCATCTCTTGAATCACAGTCTTATCTGTATATATTTGTCATATCAAAATGTTTTATTCTGAACTGAATCTTGAATATTTGAAGTATCTTCATTCTATATAATAACACTTGTGTTATGTCACCCAGGCTTAAACACACCAGAGTAAAGGATCTGTCTTACAAATCCCAGGGAAGGATCTTGATTGGCCAGGATGGACACAAGAATGTCATACGCCAACCCTTTTGGCACTTCGGTTATTTGATTGGTAGCAACAACATAATTACATGGTTAGAACAGAGAAGGAGTAGTTTTCCACAGCGAAGAGGTGAAGATACTGGGGTGTTTTAACTGTAATCAAGTTGTTTTTTCCTCTGTGCTTAAGCACAAAACTTACGCTTGCTCTTTGAAATAACAACAACAATAACAGATTTCTTGTGACTCATCCTTGGCACTTAACCAAGAGGCATTGAGGTGACAATTTATAATTAATTGGAAGTTAATTAAGATGGGTGGAAGACCATCATCTACTCAACCTGCAACTGAGTGGAATTCTTCTGTGCATTTAAAAAATTTCACCTATACCTAGTTAAAAGAAGAAGATAGGAAATACATGTCATCTTACACAGGACTGAAAACATGCCTTTTAGAAATTCTCTGAAGTTGATGGGTCTGTGAAGAGTGATTTTTAAAATAGTAGGAACTGATTAGAAGCTCAGAAGAAATAATTGTTTTCTCATTCATTTCTATTGTCATCTCACACAGATAGCTATATAAAACTGATGACTAATGTTATGGTTTATACGTAATACAGATACTTGTAGACTTAATTCTTAGATTTTTATATTGTGATAGTTTTGTAGAATGGTGTATTTCACCATTTGTGGTTAGTGACTGAACACTATGCACAGGCCTATCTCAGGTACTCTTTCCCCACTTTTCTTTTTAACAGTTGTTGTTCTGTGTCCTTCCTAAGTTTTAACTAATCACTCTTATCATTTTGACATTTACCAAAAGAAGAGGAAGAAGCAGAGGTTTGGATGTTTTCATAGCGGCAACTCAAAGCACTGACTTTGATAACTCTAAGTTATCAAAATATGCCTGTTCTCAGAAAGAAACCCAAGTCAAGTAAGCAGCTTATCCTAAAATATAAAAGTATTGCATTTGACACACGCTCTCTTTCTGAGTCTGTGGGTGTAACTTGAATATCCTCAAAAAGTACATTGAAAATTGAATACCCTCAGAATACTCTGGAGAGGAAGCATGGTGGAGACTGACATATGATCTCTCAGGAACTCCAGCACACCCAATTTTTGCTCCACGTTGGAATAGCATGCTATTACTCTAAGCACAGAGGAAATGGATTGCTTGTGTATGAGGCATGCAAGAACTGAGATCAGGACAGCAGATAACCAACTCCACTGGCAAGTTTACCCCAAATCATATGCATATTGAGTGGAATGGTGCAGAGCCCCTGGTTCCATGTGAATCATTTCTTTTTTTCTTTTTTTTTTCCCTCTTTCCCTTTGCTGCAATAAGAGTTGAATTTCTAGAAGTTGAAAGGATATATCATACATTTCTGTTTTCATCTTGCTCTGTATGCTAATTTAATGCCAAAGAACAGAAAATATCTGGAATTTTGAAGTTTGGGTCATCCATGAGCTAAATGATCATTTTTTTAAAAATCAAGGTTAATTATTAAAAATCTTATCTGGATTAAAAAAAAAAGACTTGAAAGATAAAAGGGGTAGAATGAATAACCATGTCTTATTTTCAATGATTTGAACTGCTATTTGAAGCTCTAGAAAGTGGTGATACAGTGGCGCTTGACTACTTACCTAGGGAAGGATGAGTGGACAGATGGATGGATTGGTGGGTTACCTTTATTATGTAATTAGGCAAAGGAATGCATTGATGAACTGGGCAGCTCTGGTCTTAGTTGTCCTAGAGCCTACATTCCAGTTAAGGGAAGGGAATGGTGGTACAGGCACTGGAAAAATGATTGCAATGTAATAGATGTAATGAAAGAGGAGAACAATGTTATAGTTACATGTTAATAGAGAGCCTAGTCTAGTTGAGCAGGACAAGAGAGTGTATTTTTTAGGAGCAGAGTTTTAGCTGATAGCTAAAGGACAGGCTGTGATCAGCAGTTGTTCACAAGCCTGATTACATAAAGGAGAAAATTATAACTTGACTTCTTGTGGCACAGATTCATATATGCTGTGAGGCAAATAATGTCCTTTGAAGCTTAACTATTACAGGCAATAAAATTGATATATTTAATTTACAACATAGGTGTTATTCTTGTCTTCCAATTCTTGTGTTAATCAGCAAATACTGTCTACATTGCTATGCAAGTCAGTGAGCCCAGTGATGTAGGATATACAATGCAGCCTGACTCCATTTTTACTGTATAGTTGAGGAGAAAAGGCATAGGCAACGTGGTCAGTTAGCTAATGAGTCAATTATGAGTCACTGTGGGGAAAATGCGAAGTTTTGTTCAATAGAGGTCATATATTCTGTATTCAGAGGCTGCTTAGGGAAGGAAGATGTGCAGAAGAAAGAAAAGAAAGAATTTAGGTAAATGGGAGAGGAAAGGGAAGGTGAGCTAACATGTCAGAAAATAGAAGCTATTCTTGAAAGACTGAATACAAATAATAAGTTTAATAATATGATGTCTAGAATCATAGACTTAGAATTTGGAATTTGATCTTCTAGTCGTTGGAGAACAAATGAGTCCATTTACCAAAGAAAGATGATAGATTGATAGATGTTAATTCTCCATTGTATTCTCCATCATGGAAGAAACTATAGAACACCAAACAAAACAAAGAAATGGAAAAGGATAAATACTTGAACTGGGAAGGCCAGGAACAAAGTTGACATGCAAAATCACTTCCATATCATGATTTTGTGATGTCTCCTAGGAATGTAATAAAAACAAACCATCTAATTTCACTGTAATGTGAAAAGTGTCTCGCAGGACACTTTTAGGAGGTAAAGAATGTCAGTTGAACAAAATAGGATTCTGGAACTTGAGAGTACTTGGGAATATTTGCCAAAGTTAAGAAAAACTGATGAAAGAATTCCTCATTAATTTGGCCTAATATAGGGCACATTTTGGAGTTCTTACTCAGTTGGCCAATGTCAAATGGGTCATTGCTTTTTTACATGATATATATATATATAATATATATAAATATTTATATATATGTATTTTTTTAATGGTCTTTGCATCTGTTAATTGGTAGGAAATAACCTTATTTATTAAAGTGGAATACCTTGGGAACTATGATGTCGCATCATCTTAAGTGGAACTATTAAAATATCAGTTTATTAGTGCTCAAAAGAGGACAGCTGACTAGGTAATCCTAATTCTGTGACATATATTTCCTGTCAGATTAATCTGGTTTCATTCTGGGAGATACTTAAGCCATGATGTAACCTAGTCTGCTGTTTTTAGGTAAGGTCTGTGTGGCATCCCTTTCGAACTATAAAAGCACTAGATCACAGGAGGGTTGAGTGAAAAACTAGTTGTTGAATTGTGTCTCAAGAGGAAATTACTGGTCACTCATTGTCAACCTTTGTACTGAGATAGTACTTAAATGATATCTGAAGGCATCATGTGTGTAATAGCAAGCGTCATATATTAAGCATTTCATCATTGGTCCACCTATTGGAACGGAGAGCTTACTCAATAAATAATTGGGTAACACCAGGTAACACGGGAGGGGTTAGCATTTCAGGATGTTGGGGATGTGGTCAGAAACAAATTAACTGAAGTTTGTTAGTTTATTTGTTTCCTATGACTGCCTAAACAAATTGCCCCAAGCTTAGTGGTTTAAAACCACAAAGACTTATTATATTAGACTTCTGTTTTTCACATGTCCAGCACAAGTCTTTCTGGGTTAAAATCACACTGTAGCAGGGCTGGTGTCTTTTTGAAGTTTTAGAGGAACATCCTTTTCCTTGCTTTTTGCAGCTTTTAGAGACTATCTGAATTTCTTGACTTGACTTTCACCCTACCTCCATCTTCAGAGCCTGCAAGATAGCCTCTCTCTGACCCTGCTTCTGTTGTCACATCTCTTTCTCAGGCACACTTTGCCTCCCTTTCCCACTTTTAAAGACCCTTGTGATTACTTAGGACCCACCTAGATAATCTAGGATAACCTCAAGATCCTTTAAATTAAATCAAGATGTGATTTAATCCTACATACAAAGCCTCTTTTGATAGGTAAGGCAACATACTCTCAGGTCTGGAGGTTAGGATGGGCATTTTTGGGCTATGTTATTCTGTCTGCCATAGGTTCAGGTACAATGCAGTTTCTAAAATGTGTATAGAAGCTGCTCTAGTCAACTCTCTTTTTTATTTTAATTAATTTGAAAAAAAATTTTTTTTTGGGCATAAGACCTTTACTGGAAAAGAACTTTAATAGAATTAGTATGCAATAGAGAGAAAAGAAAGAATATAGTCCTGATGAAACACCCAAAGTTATCCATGCCCTCATGTGGTAAAGTCTCCTTTATAAAAACAAGTCTGACTATGGTGACTCTTTCGTTCAATAGGTCTATTTGAGTTGGAAAAAATTTGGTAAATAATATAAAGGAGTAACTGTAAAGAGATGACAAAGAGGAAGTTGATGTAAAGATAATTTTTAGGTAAGTTAGTAATACAAAACACCTATTATCATAATTAAAAGTTTTCATGAAATGTCTCATGCTTTGCTGAGGGCTGTGCAATTCTGAGACAAAGCTCATAGCATTCAGCTTGTGAAGAAACTTCTAAACAAAACCCCAAAATTGGGAAAGCAGAGACAGGATATTGATTCAAGTAACCAAACTGCCTAAAGGTTATGTCCGGAGTTGACCTCACCGAAGATGTTCTTGGGACCTGATTGATAGCAGGATACTCTTTCCTCTTCTGCTTTCTTGTGTGTAGGTCAATTTAATTTTTGCTAGAGTCTATGCCTAGAATGTAAATTCTATCAGTGGAGGTAGCTCTATATTGACAGATGCATACTAGGTATTTCCTTGATCTATATTAAATAAATGACTTCTGCGGATCTGGTGGGGGGTGCTCAGCCTTATTCTTCATTGTTTAGAAAACAATGGAATTGTTTCCCACCAGTTACATTTCAATGAATCCTGATCCTGTCTATATTACTAGTGGATTATTTAAAAATTTTTTGGGGGGTAATATGGATTGGTAACATCATTTTTTCAAATATATGGCTTTATAATTCAGCATCTATGTATATTACATTATAATCACCACCAAAAGTTGCTGGAGGGTTTTTTTTTTTTGTGCTTTCACAGAACCATCTAATTTAGAGTAGCTCTTGCGAAAGCAAGAGGTACTACTCTGGACAGACAACAGGAATGGACCTGATATTTCAGCTTAGAGATGCACAACTAGCAGGCTCAGAAAAGGTAGACATATTGACCAAACTCACAGCTAGGGAGTGTTAGACTTCATATTCCAATTTTGCTCCAGTAGACACTGGTTTATGTTCTTTCTACTTTTTCACATTGCTACTAGGAGTGTAGCAAACTGAAGGCTGGACATAGAGTAGGTTACAGCAAGATGATGTTCTTTCTTTGGGGAGTGTTCGATCACTTCTTCAATGCGGCATTGGTGTTCACAGGTGCCAAGATGTTCTAAAAACCTCTTACTACTAACTACACTTAGGACATACTGAGAGTCAGAAAAGGTTTTCCTTTCTTTGTTATTTTGCAAAGACAGATGTGAAGAATGAGGCATTGTTAGGTTATTAAATCATTAAAATGAAATTTTTAAAATTCCAACATAGTCTTTTCTAATATTTTTAAAAGTGTAAGAATAAAGCTTAGTAGCTATCCTCAGGAACCATTAAAAATGAATTAGATCCTGCAAGTTTGCAAGCATTTCTTGACTAGTTGTCATTATTTTTGCTAAGTGGTACAATAATCGTAAACTTTATTAAGAAATAATTTATCCTGAGTATCATTATCAGTATCAGTTTAACCACTGATACTGCTATTGCACTTGGGTCATTACAAAAAGAATAGTACATTTGGATCTGAGATTGGAAAAATGCTTTCAAGTGTTGCCAGATTCAACATGGACATCTAAAGGGAAAACTGAAATACTGGAGAAGAAGAAATGTGTGTATTTGTGTATGTGGGAAGGAAACAGCTCTAAAAGACACAACTATATCAAAAAGAAACATAATTTGGTTTACTTGGAAAATCATTTCTAGAAAACTGTAACTAATTCAGGAAAAAATAATTATAAGTTTAATGACTGAATGACACAACTTGAGCGCCCTCAGTTTTGTCTTGAAGGGATATATTTAATAGCATGTGTTTGTAGGACAGAGTCTCTTGTAACATGTGAAAGAAATTAGTCTGTATTTGGAAATATATCAAACATATTAGCTAGAAAAAATTGTTTTCAGCTCTTGAAAACTCACCCTTTATGTCTCTGACGTAGTAGATATTAATTTCTTTTAATATGATAAAAATGAAACATTGAAGGAGGTAAAATTATAAGTACTAAAATATGAGCCCAGTTAGATAAAATTGTCAGTGAATTTAGGTATGTTATTTGAAAAACAATGACTAATTCTCCCTTTTTAAGAAAGTTTTTTAAGGGGTCAGTGGTTGTAAGCTCTTTTTTTCTGCCTTCATGTCACTAAGCAGTCAGTAAGAGAAGTTCACTGTGGTGGAGAGGGGTGGTGGTAGACATGGTGATTATGCCCTGTAGACAGTATGTAGTTTGAGAGAGATACCACTGAGAACTTCTGCTAGTTGTTGGATACTGTCAGAAACATATAATCTAGAAAAAAAATGACCATTTATTTTCATTATTACTATGGCATTGTTTCTATTTTCATATTCTTGCTTCTTTTAAATAGGGAGAGCTAAGTGACTTTAAAAAAATTTGGACTCTTGTAACATGAAACATTTAAGAGCACATTTGATCATTAAATGTAATTTTTTTCCTGAATATATTTTCACTTTTTTAGAAATCACAATTTTGCAAGTAAGCCAAATTAATTTTCTTTTTGATACAGAACTGTATCTTTTAGAGCTGCCAAATATACATAAAATTGCATGTATTTCTTTTTGAGTGTTCCAGTTTTCCCTGAAAATGTTCATGTTTTTCTATGACTAGCTTGCTTTCTAGAAATCTCTAGTTGGCTGTTGAGTTAGTTTGTCCTGGCATTATTTTTTCCCTAATAGAGCTGAATTATTAGATTTGCCAGTGTCAGACAACTAAATATCCTTGGCCCTCCAGGTCTATGCTAAACCCAGATCGAGCTGTGATTTTCTGTATATGTCAAGATCAAAACTGGTCTATATGCTTATTTCCAGTCTGAAAAGATGCTTTGAGATTTGGAAATGTGAGAAAGAGTTCATTACAGCTTTTGGCACTAACTTATCCTCATGCACTTATGTACAGAAGTCTGATTGGTTCCAGGTCTGGTGCCTGACCATGTCTGTTATCACTGACTTATGATTTTGGGTGGTGGATGACTTCCCAAGCTCCTTTAATTCCTATAAATGTTTCTCCTTTTTCTTTCCACAGAAATGCTGCTCCACATCGTTCCCTGTACCTGCATATCTATTTCTTTCTCTCTTTTTTTAAATCTATAATCAGATCATTAAATGAAGAATCAGTTTTCATAGAAGTCTAAGTCTTCGCAAGTCCAGTTGAGGAGATCTAAGTGACGTATTTTTTTCTCTTTTGAAAAGACATCTTGCAGGTCATCATGATCAAGAGCTGAAAAACAAAACACAGTCTTTCTTGCTTTGATTGACTGAAAATAGTTATTGAAAGTAAATATGGAAAATGAACCAGACTATGATAATGTGGAACAGAATCTCTGTGCCAAGACTGCTGAAGAAGAACTGAATAAATCTTTCAATTTAGAAGCTTCACTTTCAAAATTCTCTTGCATAGATTTGGACAAGGAACTGGAGTTTAAAAATGATCTGGTAAAAATTCAACTTCTGTCACTTGATGTTTAACCAAAATGTTGGGTAGAATGTATTTTACAGTCCAGGGCTTCTAAATTGATATTTTTTTTGTGTGGATTAACAAAAGTCTGTGCAGTTTTATGAAATAATATCCCTCTTTGTACACTTCACTATAGTTCATGAAACACTTTAATGTATGTTCTCATTTGCGCTTTGCAGCAGTCTGACAATCCATTTTATTAGGAAAGAAACTGAAATACAGCTGTGTTAAATGACTTCTCAAGATTGTAGAGCTAGGGGTCAACTTAAACTCTTATGTATTAATTGTCCCCCCATAGATTTGATGTTGATGTTTTTGTTGCCATGAAAATCTTTAATGTCAAGTTGTTTCATGTAGCCATCTCTCACCATGACTTATGAAATAACTGAAATGCAATATCAGAACTCTGTATATTGCTTATGACTTAGGTCTACACTTAGAAAGTTAGGGTTTGTCATATACTTTCTTTTGGTTTTTAAGAAAGCAGATGTTGAAGTCCTTCAGAGGTTTTCTAGAAAGGACTGTCAGGATGGTACAGTTTGTGCACATTCTTCTTCATAATCACTGAATATGTCGCTAGAAAAGGAAGCAATTTGGCAGTCTCTTGACCTGACCCTGAGTGATTGACTCAGCTCTCTTTGTGATCAGTTTGCTGACATATTTGTCTCTTTGTTCTTAATGGATTCTAGTCAATTGAAAGACATTCATTTCTTTATTTAGATTGATGACAAGGAGTTTGACATCCCTCAAGTTGATACTCCTCCAACACTAGAAAGCATACTAAATGAGGTGAGTACATTATCACTGTCATTTTATGGCATTGATTTTTAATACAGCCTAGAGTTGTTTATAAATTTGATTCCTTTATTGTACAAGGCATGCTCCCAGTACTCAATAGCCACATGTGACTAAGTGGCTATGAGAATGGACAGCATAGATACAGAAATTTTCTGTTATTGCAGAAAGGTCTGTTGGACAGCGCTGATTTAGACTGTGAACTTCAGAAGGGTAGAAGCCATGTTTTGCTCATCTCTGTGACCAGTACAATGCTTCATGCTCTCTAGGTTAAAAAAATTAAGTAAGCTTAATTTGAATATTAAATTTATGTTACTTGAGATGTTTATTATATGTTGATGTTACACCTACCAGTAATATTCAAATAGTTTGACCTCTGATTCTCCAAAGCACCTCCAGCCTTGTAATCCTTTCCATCATCTTTCTTTATAAAGAAAACAAAACCTTGATAGTTTGATTCCTTCGTACCACAGATAAGAAGTTTTACCAAGTTTTCAAAGGATTTTATATTCTTCTCTGAATGAGCAGGTCATAAAGAAAACTTAATATAGACTTTTGTGGGAGTCCCTTTAAGGAACTGTGCCAGTTTTGTTTACCTCACATCTACTGCAGTTCAACTCAGTCTTTTCGATCTTACAAAAACTTGCTTAAGAACTACTTTGGAGGTTTTAGCCTCTAATTTGAGAAACACTTTTTAAATTTTTGAAAGATTTAAAAATCTATTTCAGATTCATAATTGTGTTCTCTAAAAGCTGATGCAAAGATTTCCCAATAGAAATGCTCCCTGAGAAATGCAAATCAAAACCACAATGAAATACCACCTTACACCAGTAAGAATGGCCCACATCCAAAGAATGGGCAACAAGAATTGCTGGTGAGGATGTGGAGAGAAAGGAACACTCCTACACTGCTGGTGGGAATGTAAACTGGTCCAACCACTGTGGAAAGTTGTGTGGAGGACCCTCAAATTAATGAAAATGGAACTACCATTTGACCCAGCAATTGCTCTCTTGGGCATCTACCCAAAAGAGACTTCAATGTGGATACAAAGGGACACCTGTGCTCGGATGTTTACTGCAGCACAATTTATAATTGCAAGGTCATAGAAGCAACCTAAATGCCCCAAAACAGATGACTGGATGAAAAAAATGTGGTATATATACACGATGGAATATTACTCATCAATTAAAAATGACAAATTCAACGATTTTATGCCAACATGGATGTACTTAGAAGAAATCATATTAACAGAAACAAGTCAAAAAGAAAAAGACAGAAGCCAAATGGTTTCACTAATATATGCGATATAGTGAAAAAATAAACAAAAGCCTTGAGGAAAAGTCAAAACAAGCTAAGCACCAAACTGACGCACACAACTTTGGGCAGGAGGGTAGGGGGGGGATGGGGGGGGATAAATCCCTGGGTCTACAATGATGTGAAGTTTATATATAAATAAATTTTTAAAAAACTAAAAATATAGAAATCTAAATAATTTGAGCATAGTTCTTAAATAATTACATTTGTATTATTACTATATTCAATGGGATAGAACTATTTTAAATTTATTGATTAACAGAATTAAATATATCATTTGATTTGCATGCAAAAAAAGAAAAAAAAGAAATGCTCCCTGAGCCCATAGCTCTGAGTGAACTGGGCAGGCCTCACTTTTTAATCACTTCTTTATCTTTTGGGGTTTTAAGCCACCATTTTATAGGGTGCAAGCCACCTTCTCTGTGAATTATCTTTTATTGTGTGAGTTTCACTTTTTTTAATACTAGCTTGATATTGATGTTTAAATATACTTTAACTTCAAAAATAATATGATCTATGCTGAGACTTAAACATTTTAAATTTTGACAAAGACTTTAGTCAGTGAAAAAATATCCTGTTACAATGAAGCACTTTTTATTTCTTGCCTTCTAATATTGAGGAGACAGTTCATTTAGAGATGAACAGATTAGTTTAGTCAACTTTGCTGTCTTAATTGCATCCTCATTGCAATTATCTTAGTGTGAAATAAAAATAATTTTAAAGGACTGTGTAGAAAGCCCTATTTGTACAGATGTATATATTTTTGGCAAAGAAAATAATGCTTATATGAATGTGACTGTAGTTTATGATAAAGAAAAACTGTCTTCAGCAGTTTTCTTATCTATGAATAACAGTATGTAACAGTCATTAGTGGTCTCTGAGAAGATAATAACTTTCATCGTCAACAGTAATTTAGTGCTTCTTATATTTGGGTCATAGTGTTGGATGCAGGGATCACAAAGTGTAATGTGACCATCTGTGACCTTGAGAGGAAAATGGAACTGGCAGTTGACAGTGTTCACAACAACTGCCCAGGGAGTTGGGCAAAAGGATAAGTGATTTAAAGGGTAAGGGAGGGAAGGGGAGAGAGAGGGAGAGGGAGAAGGAGAAGGAGAGGGAGAGACTAAGAAGTAAGAAGTATAAAATAAAATGATTTTAAAAAGCAAAACAAAAAGTTCAGAAGTGAAATGTGTAAGTAAATACTTGCTGTGGGATGTGTGGATGCTGAGAAGAAATAAACATCAGCTATTTTACAGAGTGGGAAGTTAGAGATTACTGATACATCCCAAATCTCATGAATTTAGGCCTAGTTACTTGACCTTGACATCTTTTGAAACTGTGCTGCCTCTAAAGTTTTTGATTTTGTGAAATCTGTTGTTTAACCTCATCAAGACCAACAAGTCTCTTGCTCTTTCCTAGTCTCCCAGTATTAGAGTAGTCTTGTCTTCACTTCAGTCCTGCTACTGCATATTGTAAGCAGAAACTTCTTTTCAGCTTTTAATTGACGTACAACATACATATAGAAAAAGGCAGAAATCTAAAGAACACATCTTGGTGAATTTTCATATGCCTTGTGTAACTGGAATCCAAAGAAAAAGTAAAAAATTACTCAGAATTACCATCCAGAAGCTCATATTGTGCCATTTCACTATCCAATCAGTATAATCACTGTCCTTAGTCCTACTAGCATTTATTAGCTTACCTGTTTCCAACTTTATATATTAAAGGAATTACACATGATCTGTGTGTCTTATTTCCCATTTTTGCATGTAATTGTTCATCCATTTCCTTTGCTATAGGAAATCTTTATATATACCACTATTTATTCTACTGTTTATGGGTACTTTTGTAATTTCCAGTTTCTGGTTATGATGCTGCTATCTTTAGGATACACACACACACACACACACACACACACACACACACACACACACATTTCTGTTGGGTATATACCTAGGAGTAGAATTGCTGCTTTGTCAGATAGGACTGTGTTCTGCTTTAGTAAATACTGCCACAGATTTTAAAAAAATGCTTTAATAATATAAATTTCCAGCAGCAGTGTTTAAGAGTTCTTGTTACAAAATCCTTGTCATCTTTTGAATTTTTCTCTTTTGCTTTAGCTATTTCTTCTTACAGATATTTAGTGATGTCACATTATGGCTTTAATCCCTGAAGACTAAAATTGGGTCCCGTTACACGTTTGGCTGTTTGGAAATTTCTTGTAAATTGCCTTTTCTTATCTTTTGCCCCCCTTTCTATTTTTTTCTCTTTTATGGAGTTGTATACAATGGATATATATTTATGTGTATTAGATATATGTATTATAAATATCTACTTCCATTCTGTGGGTTACTTTTTCATTCTTAATGATTTCTTTTAGATGACTAGAAGTTTCCACTATGGTAGAAATTATGACAGTATGTCCTGTTTAAGAAAATTTTGCACATTTTAGGTTCAACCTGGATGCAGCCCTATTTTGTTTTAATATCTATACTCTCACAGTTCATCTGGGGTGTGTGTATTCTTGTGCATGTGCATGTGTGTGTGGTATAATCTGGCACCATTATTGAAAAGAATACTTTTTTCTGTGGTGATTCTTTGTTTTAAGTCAAATGGTTATATATTCCATTGGTTTGATTCTAATGGAATCTGTACTTGCTTCAATGCCATATTCTTGTATTTGAACCTGTATAATAAATCTTGATACCTAGTAGTTGTTCAACTTTGTTATCCTTCAAGATTACCTTGTTTTTTCTTGTTTTTATTTTTTGTTTTTTTGCTTTTCCATGGAATTTTTAGAAACATTTTATTTGAGATGTGATAGCAATGTCCAGATTTTCATCTCACTTTGGGGAGAATTGATATCTCTACTCTGTAACAAGTAATTTTATTTTTTTTTCTTTTTTTAAATTTTAAATAATCTATATGTTTTACATCTTTGTATTCCCCCTCTCCTCTCTGACCTCTCCTCTCTGACCACTCCCACTCATCCTACCTCTCCCCCCCCCCCCCCCCCCCCCGAATTGTGTACTTTAGTTTGGTTTTAGCTTGTTTTGACTTTTCCCTCCTGGTCTTTTGTTTGTTTTTCCTATGTCACATATATTAATGAAACCATTTGGTTTCTGTCTTTTTCTTTCTGACTTGTAACAAGTAATTTTAAATTCAACACTCAGTTCTCTTCTTCCCTTCACTGCTTTTTTCACTTATCCTGTAAGCCCTCAACTATGGCTTAACTCATCTGATTTGCTTTCATTAGTTATGTCCCAGGGAGACTTAAGAAAATCCAGTAAGATTTTGATTGACTTTCGTGCCTAAGTCTTTGGTGATACAGTTCTTACTTCTAGATTATTTCCTTTCATTTTCCTTATATCAGTTGCTGTAATCTTTTACAGCTCTCAAATAATATAAAATCTGTTAGGCCTTTCCCTGTTCTTTGCAGACTTATGTGTGGAAATATCTGAGGAGTGGTTGGAAATATGAGCCTAAACCTTAAGAGAAATGTTGGTACTGAAAAACAAGAGTTTGGAGTCATTAGCATGGCATAGTACTTGGAGTTATAGGTATGTATTAGCTTGTTCATATAGGAAGTGAAGAATTAAGTATATTCATTTAAATTAATAAAAACAAAATGATATAAACAAAATAATTTAAATAGTGGGTTGAAGAGAACATGACAGAAGATACAACGAAAATTGGAGGAGTACCAGAAAACAGATGTACTGGAAACCAAGGGAAGGGAAAGTTAAAAAGTAGGTAACAGTCAACAGTGTTAAATGATGTTTAAAAGTTAAGAACAGACCGGACATGGTGGTGCATGCCTGTAGGTGGCAGCCTAGGAAGCTGCGACCGGGGCCAGGAATCCCGGTTCGAGTCCCACTGGGGGCACAAAGCAATACCTAATCCCAAAAAAATAAATGGGCATGATGATGCGTGCCTGTAATCCAAGCTACCTGAGGCTGGGGATTGCTTGAGTCTGTGGTACCCCGGGTAACGTGAGCCTGCAGTTCCATGGGCAAAAATAGCATCTAAAAAAATAAATAAATAAAAGTTAAGAACATGCTAACTGAAAATAGGTCAGTGTATTGACTAGTAACTTCAGCAGGGGGAGTAGTCATATATGAGTGGAGAAAGTGGAGATCATGGGGTGGAATCCCTTTTTAAAAAAATTTTATTTGTGTATATATACATATATATAAAATACATATACATATATATATATATTTTTAAAGAGACTAAGTCTCACTATGTTGTCCAGGGTTATCTCGAACCTGTGGGCTCAAGTAATCCCTAGCCACAGCCTCCCAGGTAACTGGGATTACAGGTGCCCACCATAACGCCCAGCAGGTGGACTCCCTTCTTAAAAACATTGATAGAAATGGCAAGGAAATTTAAAGAGAAGATGGGATGAGAACACTTTTCTCTTATGCCTGTCACTCAGAATCAGCTTGTTCAAGGCTAAACTCATTTTGTTTTATTTGCTATTCTTATCTTAGTTACTAGTGCCATCTTTTTGCCTAGTTGGTCAGAGTGAAAACCTTGACATTTTCTTTGACTTCTCTTTTGTGTCCCCCTACCACCTCCATTTAGATAGTATCCGGTGAATTTGGGTTATATGCCAATGATACCTATTTAATCAGTCCTTCTCTTAATCTCTTCTGCTGCATTCTTAGGCAGAACACTCCTTTCTTTCCTTGATAATGTATTAGTTTTACTGATCTTAAATAGTCTCCTTGTCTCAGTATCCTCCTACACCTTCATCAGTCTTTATACTGCCCCATTTTTCTTTTTAAAACATGGTTCATCTTTATCTATCTCTTAAAATTCTCCAATGCTTTTTAAATGTCTACTATTATAGTACACTAATTCATCAAATAGTTGAGTATTGGTTATACGTCAGGCATTGTACTAGGCACTGGGAATGCAGCAGTGGACAAAATGATGTGAACTCTGCTGTCCCCTAGATAAATGGGATATAAAGCTTTTTACAAATTATAAAGCTTTTTACCCAGCTTATCTTTGTAGGATCACCTCCAACTCCTATTCATTTAATTCAGTCATTTTAGATGGTATTTCCTTTTCTGTGGGCAAAATCCATATTATGAAATGACAGTCTGCACATGCTGTTTCCCACCCAGAATACCTTTCTATTGTCTGCTTGTTATATTTCCATAGTATACTATTTACATTCAGGTAGTATTTGTTTGCTGCTCATTGATCATTGACTATTAATAAGTACAACATCTACATAGGGTTGGATTTTAAGAAATATTTTGTAGCTAACAGTAATCTGGACAATTGTTCTTGCTTCATCTACAAGGAAGAAAGTTTTGAATGAGCTCTCTGTGGAGAGAAATACCTATCTAGAGTTGACTTTTAATTCTGTGTCCTACTTCTCTGGTCAATAACATGCTTGGAAAAGAAGTGTGAAGCAGAATTAAACATGTGTTTGGAGAAACTCATTAATGCCTCTGATTTATAGATATTTGGAATTTTGAACTTATTGATCCCTATTCTTTCATTTTAGACTGATGATGAAGATGAGTCTTTTGTACTTGAGGATCCTACTTTGTTAAACATTGATACTATTGATTCTCACTCCTATGATACGTCATCTGTGGCAAGCTCAGATAGTGGTGACAGGACCAACTTAAAAAGGTAACCATTCATTTAAATCCTCCTTGAATGTGGTTGAAATAGTTGATCATTAGAAATGCATAAATTGCATTATAGTACAATATGATGTGCTGAAACACTGCATGCAAAGTAGAAGGCTCTCTTGGGCAGAAACACTGTGATTATTAGGCCCTAAGGATTTTGACTCTATTGAGGGGAAAGGATAAAAAGGTGGGTGCCTTGACTACTGTCTTCTGCAAATCCAGTAGATACCCTAAAAACCAGGCTCCCAGAAGCATTGGAAACTTTGGAGGGAGCATGAATCAGACCTGATGCCGAGTCTGTGGTGGAAACACAGAGCTTGGTTTACCTCACCATCTTCTGTACCCTGGACCCTCAATCCCTTCCTCCCACCCTCTAAGATCAGCTCCAGCATTCCTTCTTTCCCTTGGAATGGGTTCAGAGGAGAGTCCAAAATGATTAAAGATTTGGGAAAAGGACTTATAACCCCAAATAACTTCATTTTGGCTGCTTTTCACCTTCCAAATTCTTGGAGAGAACATGAAAAGGAAAGAGAAGTGGAGGAAGCATAATGTAAATACTTTATTGAATTCATGTGTAGCTTTAATGTTGATAAAGTTGTCAGTGTATTTTTCCTCTCTTCTTAAATTTTGCCTGTATCACTGCTGTCTTCTTTAGGTTGTCAACTCTTGTGGGACACAGTCATCTCTGGATATGTTAATCTGTTCATTACTGTGTCCTACAAATAGATAACTTAAATGTTTTCTTTTTCAACTTTATTGAGATAAAACAGACACATGGCATTGTGTATATTTAAAGTATTAATGTGATTCTTTATTACATGTGTATTATGAACCTATTGTCACAATAGGGTTGTTAACACCTCCATTACCTCATGTATTTGTTTCTTGTGGTGAGAACATTTCAGATCTCTCTTGACAACTTTCACATACATAAGTATATAAAATACTTTCAAGTTTATAATGTTAGCTTTATTATTGTCAGTCACATACTGAACATTTTTACATCCCAAAACTTAACTAACTTTAAAGTGGAAGTTTGTGCTATTTGGCTCACATCTCCCCTTTGTCCCTACTTTGTAGACCCTGGCAACTACTATTTTACTTTCTTTTTCCTTTGAGTTCATTTTTTAATTTTTTAGACTTTTAAATTTTTATGTATTTACTTTTTGAATTCAGTTTCTTAAGAGTCCATAGAGGTGAGATCACTATTTGTATTTCTCCATCTCATTTATTTCACATAGCAATAGCGTCAACATCCACCGAACTTCAGAGTCATAAATGACATAACTGACATAAACTCATAACTGAATAATATTCATGTGTGTTGTCTATATACACACATACATATATAGCATATTGGATATATGTTCTATAGCTTTCCCTACTATCCTGATATATATTATATATATATAAAATAAGTATTTAATATCTTTATCCATTCATCTGTAGGTGAATATTTAAGTTGTTTCCATATCTTAGCTATTATGAATAACTCTGTAGTGAACTAGGGAGTGCGTATGTTTCTTTGAGATAGTAATTTCATTTCCTTTGGTTATACACCCAGAAGAGAGATTGCTGGGTTCATAGTAAAAAGCCCCCATACTAATTCCCATAGAGATTATCCCAGTTTACATTTCTACTAACAGTTCACAGTGTTTTCTAAAGATGCGAGGTGATACCTCATTGTGATTTTGATTTGCATTTTCCTAATGATTAGTCATGTTAAGTATCTTTTCATGCACATGTTGGCCATTTGTATTCTTCTTTGTAAAAATGTCTATTCATGTTCTCTGACTGGTCATTTTTTGTTGCATTGTTTGCTTTTGAGCTATAAGAGTTCTTTATATATTTTAGATGTTAACCCTTTATCAGATAGTGTTTGCAAATATTTTTCTCATTCTGTCTGTTGCCTTTTCATTTTGTGGGTTGTTTCTTTTGCTGTGCAGAGCTTTTTAATTTGTTTATTTTACCTTTGTTACTTGCACTTTTGATGTCATACCCAAAAAATTTTTGCCAACATCATTGTCAAGTAAATTTTCCCTATGTTTTCTTTAAGGAGTTTTGTGGTTGTGAATTTTTGTTTAAGTCTTTAATTGATGTAATCCATTTAATTTTTGTGGGTGGTATATAAGATTCCATTTTAGTCTTTTGCATGAGTTTATCCAGTTATGCAGAGGTTTATTTCTGAGTTTACAAATCTGCCCTGTTAATCAATGCCTCTGTTTTTATGTTAATACCATCCTGTTTTGATTACTGTGACTTTGTAATATAATTGAAATCAGGAACTGTTATTCCTCTGATTTTGTTTTTCTTTTTCAAGATTGCTTTGGTTAATTGTGGTCAGTTGTTTTCTATACATTTGTAACAAAATCTGAAAAAAGTTGTAAAATTCACTTACAATAACATGATAAATAATGAAATACTTAGCAATATATTTAGTTAAGGAGGTAAAAGAGCCGTACACTGAACATTTTAAGACATTGATGAAAGACAAAATGTAATGATATCCTATGTTCATGGATTAATATTAATATTGTTAAAATGTTTAGACCACCCAAGACCATCTACAAATTCAGTGCAGACTTTATCAAAATTTTAATGATGTTTTCCACAGAAATAGAAAAAGTGAACCTAAAATTCATATGGGACCATGATAACTGTTTTTGATGATATGCTCACATAGATGTGGTATGTTCTTGTTGCATATCTGATAATGTCAGAATTCCTTTGCATGGCATCTATCTGGAACCTGCTTACTTTATTTCTAAGTATTCACACTCCTGTCCTCTTGATGTATGCTTTTTATGTATTTACATTCCAGCCTGCCACCCCCTCTGCCCCAGCGTTCCTTTACATCTCCATATTTCTGCTTGAGGTTTTTGTTACCTGACAGACTTCTGATTATCCATCAAGGGCAGATCAGACATTTTTTTGTAAAGGATTTCCTAGTATCCCCCCTAATAAATAGTATCAAATTCTTCTTTATTTCAAATCATTTCTGTTTTTTTTTTCTTGTCCAATATTTTTTTTCCAGAGTTAATTTATTCCTTTTTCTAGGTAGTCTATCAAATTCTTGAGCATTGAAACCTTGTCTTTTCTTATTTTTTAATATTCCTAAATCATAGTTATGTAAATATAGATAATAATGTTTAGTAAGAGTTTAAAAATCATTTGTATGGTGATAAGTAGGGTCTTTGAGAGGAGCTATTAGTAGGCACAACAGAATGAGTAAATTAGTAGGGAATTTGAAGTGCTTGGTTGAAGAATGAGAGGGTAGTTACAGAGAGAAGAAGGTCAAGACAAGTGGGCAAGGATGGAAGGCAGAGATAATGTAGGGCCAGAGGAGAGCTCTATTGGCAACCTTCTTGCTATATTACTTTGGGTAGGTGTAGATAAATGAGTCTTTCAGAACTTTTGCACTTCCACCATTAGCCTCTACGACCAGCACCTATGATTGTACACACCTGGGCCCAGTGGACGTGCACATGTGTATGTGGGCACCCCTGGGATTAGAAGGCGAGGGTGACATGGCTGAATGACCCTTGGGGAGGGGAGAAAAGAGGAGGGAACTTGAGAGAGACATTTAATTGACTCTTTACTGTTCATTATTAAAAGTCCATTTTAAGGGCTCCAACATTCTTTACCTGCTACAACCGATGATGAATCAACTCAGATTGGAATGGATGCACTATAGTAGGCAAGGAACAGTTTGGATCAGTGAAAAATGGATTGTGGCTTTATTCATTTTCTTGCTTGTGCTTGTCTGAGTTTCAGCAATTTAATGTTATACTCTTTATACAGCTTTGCAAAAACAGCTAGCAAATTACAAATAATGTTCTCTGCTTTTCTTATTTTTTTTTCCCAAAGCTTTGTGATCATCATTTCCATTTTTTTTTTTTTTGTTCTTAAATATTTCTTTCTTTTTTGTTTTTAGGAAGAAGAAATTACCTGATTCCTTTTCACTCCATGGGTCAGTTATGCGACATTCCCTTTTGAAGGGAATTTCTGCCCAGATAGTGTCTGCAGCTGTAAGTATTTTGTTCTCTCCCCAGTTTTATAACCTGCAATGGCATAATGAAGTAGGAATGAGCATAAAACAAAACACAGCACTTCTCTTGGCCTGAGGCTCAAGAAAAATAGAGTCTGGCTTTCATGATTTTTGTGTGATTATTTTTGACTCATAAGACATGGCTACACATCTTGACATAGAAATGAGTACTGCCATGAAATAAAGGTCTGCTCAGAGTCTCGGGTGTGCCTAAATGAAATAAGGCAGTGAGCCTAAAAGAAACACTATCTGCCTTTTCTTTAAATTCTTTTTTCAGTTTAGTGGCCATCTTATGTACTTGGTTGAGGTAGCGTGTTTGTTTATTTTTAGTCTTTTCATATGGAGAAATGATTGATCAGGATATTTTACAGAGTGATTTTTTTTAAACATAATTTACAAAAGTCTTTTCATGTACTTCATTTACTCGTATAACTTTGAAAGTAGGGAAAGCCATATCCTACTTTACAAATGAGAAGACAGATTCCAAAAAGGTGATATTAACTTGTCTTACATCATTGGGTTAGGAGATAGCAGAGCAATTACTCAAAATTAGAGTTTCTGGCTCCAAAGCGAGTCCTGCTTTGTTGTGAAATGGAGGTGGCATTGGGGAATGTGGCCAGGATGTAATGACTGGAACAGATTATCTGTCATCTTTTTTCAAAATGATTAAGGGTGCTGGGTTAATGCATTAAGACAATAGACACTAATTTTAGTGTTTTATCAAACTTTTCCTTTGATTTCAAAGCCCATAGTTGTATGTGTTTTTTCAGCTTTAGATTTCTGAATGCAATGCATAGATCCTGTAAATAATAATAATATGATACTGTTGCTGCTGCTTGTGATGACAGAATCATACCACAGGAACTTTGATGTGACTTTTGAAAGTTCTTTTCATGAAGTTTATTTGATATTTTACATACTCAATTTGGACAAGAAATAAAAGTTTATATTTTTTTCAGGAGTGTTAGAGATTAATCTCTAAGTGGCCTGAGGATACTATATATACATTGCAGTTTCCAAGTTTATTAGAGAAAATTTTATTGCAGGTATCAAAAAAATGAATGTTCTCTGTGGCAGTTGGTATACTCTGACCCATCTCATATATCGTGAAGTCAAATTAAATAGAGAGATAGTCAAGCAACAGAGGTAACTTGGGCAATTGTCCTTCCTCTTTTAGGTGGAGAGTAACTCATACTTGCTAGAATGGGAACCACCTGTTGAGGATTACATTTCCATGACGTTTTCTGAATTTAATCCTTATGTAGGTGATGAAATTCATTCCTTTCAAAATCAAGATGAACCAGAACAGTCATTTGACCCACCTGTGCAGTTTTAAAAATATTTTGAATAATGGAGACTGAACTGAAACTCAGACACTGAACAATGATTAGATAAATCTGTTATTTAAAAGGGTTTCTCCTCCCTCTTGAAGAGGAGGGAGATAGTCTAATAAATCCCAGAGTGTTTGCATTCTATTCTTATTTCATTGCTATGGCTGAACTCCTTTGGTATGTTAAAATGAAAACTGCTTTTCCTGTGACAGGCTTCATTCTGTACCTTCCTAATTTTGGATTACCAGCTCAATTTAAATTGTATGCTTTTCTGTGATGGTTTATTAACATGTAAAGCTAGTTTTATTTTTAGGTTTCTCTCCTGAATAGTTTTCAATAATGCTGTCAGCCACATGGGTAGTGATGTTTTTAGAGCTGCCTGGGGCCTTCATCTTCACAGCTTTGTAGTCCAATCATGAAGAACTTAGGAGAATGAAACTTGGGGAGTTTTGAACCTCACTGTTAAATTTTAGAATCCTCTTCATAGTGAAGTAATATGTGACTATAGTTTAAATCACTCAAGTTCATTTATTTTTAATTTTTTATTGATTGCACATATCATAAACTATGTCATGTTTATCAAGTTCATTTTTAAAAGAACATTTACCATTTTGATAAGCTAATATAGAGTGCAGGCTAAATGAGTTTTCAGGGTTTTTGCCCTTCTGCCATTCACCTCTATGACCAGTACCTGTGATATTGTGCCCTCCCCTTGATTGTTCATGCCTGGGCCCAGTAGGTGTGCGCATGTGTGAGTGGGCATACTTGGACCTGCGAGGAAAGGATAGAAGGGTATTTTTTTGGTATGAGAGACCAGAGGGGTGGAGGAGGAGGAAAGAGGCAAGCACAGCAAAGAGAGAATGTGAAAAAAATACCAGATAGAGAAAGAGCGTCAAGGTTCCTCAGAGATTGGGAATGTTGCCTGCCTCCCAGTCCCCTGACTCTGCCCTGCCTAGTATGTCAGTGTAACTGCTAGAACCTATAAAGAACCTACCCAGATTGGGATGCCTGCATTACAGTTGCCATCATGAACAGGATGTTTGCACTACAAGGTACTTTAGTACAGTGTTTCTGCAAAATATATGTATCTCCTAGGTAGCTTATTAAAATTCAGATAACCCGGGTGACTTCCTAGACCTATTGAGTTGGAATCCCTAGCAAATGTGGCATAGATAAGGTAGGAATCTGCCTCAGGTGATTCTGATGTACCCTGGCTTTTGAGAATTTCCAAAAGGCTTTGCAGCACCAGTACTACGATTCTGTACTCTCACAGCTTTTGAGAATTTCCAAAAGGCTTTGAAGCACCAGTACTAAGATTCTGCACTGTCACAAATGAGTTCACAGTAGTGTCTTTTAGCTTTCAAAGTAAGCTGATTTTCAACTCAAAATGGATAAGAGACTTAGAGGTCAGACCTGAAACCATAGCATACATAGAGAAAAACTTGGGCAAAATTCTCCATGAATTACAGTTCAGAAATCCCTTTCTAGAAACATCTACAGAAGGCAAAAAAATGAAGGAAAACATAAACATATGGGAGTACATCAAACTAAAAAGCTCTGTACAGCAAAAAAGACAACAGAAAAACTAAAAGATGCCCAACTGAATGGGAAAAAATTTTTGCCCTAAACATGAATGACAAGATCCACAAGGAACTTAATAACGAAGATCCACAAGGAACTCACACAACTAAACAAAAGCAAAACAAAAAGCCCAATCAAAAAATGGGGAGAAGAACTAAAAAGACACTTCTCTAAAGAGGAAATACAAATGGCCAACAGGCACATGAAAAATTGCTCACCGTCACTAGTAATAAGGGAAATGCAAATCAAAACCACAATGAGATACCACCTTACACCAGTAAGAATGGCCCACATCCAAAGAATGGGCAACAAGAATTGCTGGCAAGGATGTGGAGAGAAAGGAACACTCCTACACTGCTGGTGGGAATGTAAACTGGTCCAACTACTATGGAAAGCTGTGTGGAGGACCCTCAAATTAATGAAAATGGAACTACCATTTGACCCAGCAATTGCTCTCTTGGGAATTTACCCAAAAGAGACCTCAGTGTGGGCACAAAGGGACACCTGTGCTCGGATGTTTACTGCAGCACAATTTATAATTGCAAGGCCATGGAAGCAACCTAAATGCCCCAAAACAGATGACTGGATGAAAAAAATGTGGTATATATACATGATGGAATATTACTCATCAGTTAAAAATGACAAATTTGACGATTTTATGACAACACGGATGTACTTAGAAGAAATCAAATGAGCAGAAACAGTCATAAAGAAAAAGACAGAAGCCAAATGGTTTCACTAATATATGGGATATAGTGAAAAAATAAACAAAAGACTTGAAAAGTCAAAACAAGCTAAGCACCAAACTGACATGCACAACTTTGAGCAGGAGGGAAAGTGGGGGGGAGTGGGGGGGAGGTTGGGGGGGTAAACCCCTGGGATTACAATGTTGTGAAATTTATATATAAATAAAGAAATAGAAAAAAAAAAAGGTAAGCTGATTTTGTATTTCATTGTTCAGTTTCCATTTGGAATATAGCTGTGTGTTCATCATCTGCTATATCATTCTTTTTTCCTATTGGACATAAATCAATTTTTAAAAATCACGTTTGTTGCAAGCTTCTTAATTGTAGAGCATTATATTAGGCATACTGTAAGCACATACCACACAAAGTTGGGTGTGCTGTGTAGAGTATTGTATATAGCAGTTTTGGTGATGTTCCCATGCACTGGAGTATGGTTTTTTGTTTTTCTTTTTGAGACCAGGTCTCGCTATTTTTGCCCGTGGAACCACAGGCTTACTTACTCACGTTGCCCGTGGTATCATGGACTCAAGCAATCCCCAGCCTCAGCTTCCCAGGTAGCTGGGACTACAGGCGCATGCCACCACGCCCAGCTATTTTTTTGGAACTAGGTCTCGCTTGGTTGCCCCGAGCCGAACTCGAACCACAATCCCCGGTTCTCACTGCGACTTCCTAGGCTGCCGCTTACAGGCATGCACCACTGTGCCTGGCCTTGGAGTATGTTTTTCAAGTGCATTCACAGGAAACTCTGGTTGTTGGTAAGATCCCACCCAACTTTTGAGAAATTATAATGACTGACCACAGGCACAGGAATAGACATAAAAGATACAAAGAACTTGGAAGCACTGGGTTTGACACATAGATCTATCACTTTCTGAGTAATCTTGGTCAAGTCAGTTAAGGTCTTTGAGATTTTTATTTTCTTAATCTGGAAAACAGAACATTACCTATCTTATATATCGCTCCCATTTTGAGAATTAAATAGTTTATGTGAATATTCTTTACTGTTATATTGCTAATCTTTGCCATTATTGTTACTTGTGACTATAGAAGCATCAAATAATTACCTAGATTTATATGATATTTGACATTTAATTTGATTCTCAGTACTTCATTGAGATAGATAGGGTGGTATTTGGTATTTCTTTGAGGTGACTGAAACCCAACACTATAGTTGACTTTCCTAAGGTATTCACTTGCTAGTAAGGAGCTGGCGTCAGCATTTAACTTTTTATTTTCTTGTGCTTAAAAACTGGCTGCATATACCCTGCTTTGGTTTTATTTAAGAGTTTTCATGTCATCCACTGGGCAGGAAGTTTTGAGTTAAAGGAAGAGTATCTTTGGCATATGTTTCTCTTTTCTAAAATATTTGTCTTTCTACTATTTTGATCCATAGTACTTAGAGTTAATTTACTATAGTTTATTGAAAATGGAACCTCTTTCCTCTCTCTTTACATTTCCATTTACTGGTAAGGGTACTGATTAGTACCCTTACTGAACCATCTGTTGTATTTAGTAAGATATAATAAATCCATTCTCATATTCTTTGTATTTTATTAAAATGTACAACTTTTATAGATTCTCTTAGCTAGAGGCAAAAATGAAGGTTCTGCTTCTTGTTTGAATTGATTTGATCCAAGGTATGTGTAAAGAGAGGCCCTTATGTTATTTTCTGCTTTAAAATGAGAATATCCTAAGTAGTTTTTTGTTTTGATTTCATTTAGGACAAAGTAGATGCTGGCTTGCCTACAGCAATTGTAAGTATATTTTTAATAATCCTTTATGGGTAATGTTTCTGTTTGATTGGGTTAAGATATATAATGTTCAAAGTTATTACATAAATTATTGTGATAATAAGCTAATCATTTACTGCCAGTATTCACGTTTAAAATTTATCCATGTGGGAATGTTCTTTTCCTAATGCATTATTACTTTTCAGGCTTTTGTTTGAAGAAGCATGTAATGGAATGATGATTAGCTTCTTCCCAACTTATTTGTATGTGATACTACCTTGCTTAAGTGAATGTACTACTTCAGTGATTTGGTCTCTCTTTGGGTGTAGAGGGTGGAAATCAGTATTTGTAAAATCATTTTCTGATCAATAGTACGTTTAATAATTATGTACTTCACTGCCAAGTCTGTCAAAAAGTAACTCAGTTTATGGAGCAAGACTGAAAGTGAGTGTCCTCTTTTCTTGACTATTTCTAGCTGCCTGTGGTAGCTTATGATGATGATGACAGCTTATTAGTCAGTTGGTGAGAAAGTGAGTGAATTTTGAACATTTCTTGTGCTTTTTGGCTCCTGTGAAGAAACTGCACAAGAGCTTTCTCCTTTCTCATCCTTTCTCTGTGCCTCAGAGGAGGCTCTTGGTGGGGTAGAATTAAGTATCTTTTACTTTGCTTGAAATCCTGGATTTTTAGAAGATGACTGTAGAGAAAGCTGACTGACATATTTTTGCTATAATGTTGAATATATGCTCTTTTGATATTGTTACCCTTTGTGGCAAATTTAGAGGGATTCCAGAAATAAATTGGCTGAATTTCATTTTGCCTCAGCTATTGTAAATGATGAAGTCCTCAACCTTTTTACAATAGTTGATGAGGACTTCATCATTTTTAATAGTTGATATGTCATTTAGTGTATAGAGAAGACTAACAAGTTAAGTTCTGATTAGTTCTAAATCCTTGATGTATCTTAAAATGTCATCTTCCCTTTTGTTTTCAGGCAGTGTCCAGCCTGATTGCAGTGGGTACATCTCATGGATTGGCTTTAATATTTGGTAAATTTTCTAAGTCCTTATTTCAAATATTAAGCATTCTTTTGTGTCTTATAAAATTTTTTAATCACAGTTTATGTAGTGAAATTTATTTTTTTTTTGAAAAAACAAATTTTATGGTTAAATATTACTTGACTCAGCTTCATTTTGATTGCTCATTACAAGTTTATTTTATTCTTCATTAATTTATTAGTTACCATATCTCTTAACTCTGCTGACCTAGATAAAAAAATATAAAATTAAAAGAGACCTTTGGTTATCATCCTGTTGGCTTCTGATTGGGGTAGGGGTGATTTTTTTATCCAAATAAAAAATCATTTATTATCCAAATCATTTATTATCCAAATAATAGATAATCTAAAAGATCTTCAGTCAGGGAAATCCCTAGACTATCAGTTTTCAGTAACTCTCAAGGACAATTTGTTGTTTCATTTCTAAACTGAGAAGTTTTTAGCTTAAAACACATTTTTTGGTTAGTGAAAAAGAGAATTTAGGAAGATAGTTATAAGTATCATCCCATTTTTTTCTATCTGAAATTAAATTACCCTAATTTCATTTATTTTTCTTTGTTTTTAAATTCAGTGATTTGAACAGAATATTTTGCTCTGATTTTTTTATTTAAAGACTCAGATAATTTTTTAAAATCATTTTTAGTGTTCTTTTTGGAATTTTTAAGTCTTTTGTATCTCAGTTTATGGTATTCCTTATGTATTTTGGTAAGGAATCTCCAGGATTTTGTAAATGATTATCTGGGAACACTTTAATAGCAAAACAACAATTTGATCTCTGTGAACCTTGCATCTTTATTTACCATACAAGTGAATAGTTATTATTCTTGTTTTGAACAATTTTACTTCCTATTTTTAATTTTTAATTGTATCGAAAGCTTTATTGGTCATGTGATTTTTTTTTAATGCCTAGTTTTGTCAAAGATTATAGATTAAAAATAATTTCATATTTGGGGGATGAGAAAAATGGAAAGAAAGGTATAATTCTCTTGAGAGAACTCTACATTTGAGTCTTCAAATAGTAAATTCTTTTCTCATTCCATAACTGATAAATGTTTGTAGTAGGAAAATACAGATGAGCGAGAGTAAAGATATGGTAATAAATTCTACCATCCAGGAATGATCCCAGCAACTCTGTATAACCTTCTAATCTTTTATCTTTCTATTTATCTGTGTACATATAACACACACATATGCACCCCATGGAATCACCCCATGGAATTCAAATCAATTAATTTGAAACCTGTTTTTTCATTTTAATGAGCATCTTTCCATGTAATTGTTTTTATCTGTAATGTTATTTTTAATGATTATGTAGTCTTTAAAATGAATTCATTATAAGGGAAGGGTTGGGGGGGTAGGTAGAGAGAAAACTGAACTCATCATAATTTACTTAAACATTTCCTACTATAAGATATCTAAGTTTTTTGTGAGAAAATAGTATAGTGGTAACATCTTTTTTTACATTTTTGTACATACGATTATTACTTCCCTAGGACAAATTCTTAAAAGTGGAATTTCTTCATCTAGACTGTAGACATTTTAAAGACTTATGATATATTTTACCCTATAGCCTTCTAGTAACTTCTACCAGCTTGCCCTCTTATTAAATGTAAGAATGCTTGTTTTTTTGCATCTGATAGGAGGGTATTAGAGTGATGAATTTTGAGAAAGATCTTTAAAGGTTTTTCAGTTCACTTCTCATTGTGACCCTTGAGAACCACAGAGAGTAAATTTCATGCACTGAGCCAAATTCTTACTCAGGAATACTAAGTCCTAGATTAGTGCATTTCCACCATTCTGTGATCCTCCTGTCCGAAGAAGAAGGGAGTCAAAATTCAAGATATGTAGAGAAAAGAATTGACCTGAACTGAATTGGGTTAGAATGTAATGCATATATATGTCAGAAGAATACTTGTTGGTATTTTGTGCCCACTTACCAGTGCTCACTTTTCCTCAACTATTTCTGCTTTGACATCCCTTCTTTACCATGAGGTTTTAAAAATATATGCCTGCTTGTAATCAAATGCATGTAGTACTTGCTGCAATGAATTAAAATGAATATTTAAGAACAGAGAAGAAGAGTATATTGCCATTTGAGACTGTCTCCTTAGTTTTTATGGGCCTGCTTCCTAATTGTTTTAGACCCAGGCACTTTCCTGTAGATATGATTATATAGTAATCTTTCACTACAATCTCATGGAAAAGAAAGTATCAGCATTCTGAAAAAGAATCTTATGTTCTGGTTATACTGTTTTTTTAAATTTGAGATAATCTTAGTTTGTGACAGTATAAAAGTTCAAAGGTATAGCTTTATATTTTTATATCTGTGTATTCTATATTCATATACCTTGGGTTTTTAATCATAGTTGTTAGCTCACTCTCATTTTACTCATTATTTTTGTAAGTACCTGATAATTGTACAATGAGTTTTAACAAATGGATTAAAGTTTGAAAGCTAAGAGCAAAGGCCAGAGTAATGCTATGAAATATTTAAATGCGGTTTGGTTTGATTTTTTCTCTTTTAAACATCTTTGTAACCATAAAAATGTGAAGCAGGAGTTGCTCTCCTTGTTTGTACCATTAAATTTGCTTTGGAAAAGAGGCCTGGACTATTAAAATGATTATCATCATTATAAGCTTCGTAAAGAGTGATTTATGTTACCTGTTCTTATGAAATTGCAGAAATATGATATTTGTTGCATATATTGATTCTTACAATATATAGGATCTCAGAAATTCAAATCTTAAAGATGTCTCTTTCTCAGTCCTTTAGTTTTCCATCTATGTGTGTCAGTGGATAATCTTTTTGAAATAATTTTTTTTCTGTCAAGCATAATGGACTTGGATATACTTGCTTTGTTATAATCTGAATATTCTTGTTTCTTTTTTCCAATAACGAATACCTGAATATAATCATAAATTCTAGAGATATCAATAATCATATGTTGTGTCTTTCACACTGATAGCTAAAGCTTTTCACTTATACCCTTGAAATTTTATCTGTCTTTTTCTGGACTTTGAACTGATTTCTTGATTTTCTCTTTCTTTTGATCTTTTTTCCTCCATGGATTCAAAGGAAAAGGTATAGTAATTTTGCATGAATGACTCTTTTGACCTTTTTAATGTTGAAAAGTCTATCAAAGTCTGATTTCTATGAAATGTTTATTAAGGAAAAACATCTAATTGAAAGATTAATTAGAAGCAGAGAATTGTTAAAAATTATAAATATATGCATCTATTTAGTGTTTTATTTTAACAGAAAATATACAGATATTTCTTTTCCTTTTAGCCTTTAAATATAGTGAAAAGCCTTTTCTTCGAGTTTGTATTTGCCAGTTGGAAGAATGATGCATCTTTTGTGTCATAAACTGTTATATAGGTTGGGTTATGTAAAATTTGTACTTTTAATTAAAAAGCAAAGAGGTGAAGCTTGGAAGAGGTGAAGCTTGGACACCTGTAAATCAACCAAGGAGTTCACCATCTGTTCTCCTTTGGTCTTTTAAAATGTGAGAAGGATAGGAAAAGAGTAGTGTTGAATGGTCAATATAGGCAAAAAAAGTAGAACTCTATACACATAATTGAATTCGATTTCTTCTAGGATCTAGATTAATGCCTTCTTTGACAGTTGTTGGAAACTAGCTAAAACAAATTAGGGTGAAAAAAATAGAAGATTGGGTTAACTTTGCTACATAGAAAGAGTAGAAATTCTTTAAGTATGTTTGGGTTTAGATTTAATAGGTCTTATAGACTATATGTTATTTGTGATTTTTTCTTTGCTATTCAGAACTTTGCCCTTAACCCCAAAATATGCTGATGAGATCTGCCTTAAAAGAGTGCTTTGAAGTGTTAAGTAGATGTGCTTTTTGTGATATTTGGGCTATAAGTTCTCTAAATTAATTGACAAGCTGTTGTCATTAATAATTCATACGTTTGTATTATTTGGCAGTTTACAGGTTTTTCACAGTCATTGTCTTTAAGCTCACTTCCAACTCTGAGGTATATAGGGAAAATAAATGATTGTCTCATTTCATGTTTCTTGCTCAATCATTTGCCTCATAAAGATCCTCTTCATTTTTTTTTTAACAAATAAAATTGACAGTGTCAACCAAATGTGATCTTTTGTTATTGTTTAAATTAAATTGTATGTGCTACTAATTTTTTTTGCCCCAATCATGGTAAAGAATTCAGAGAGTAGGGAAAGAATAGAATTTTTTGTTTTAAATGAATGAGATAAAGAGTCCCCTTGAGAGGTACAACTGATTTTCACCTTCTTTGCTTTTGTCTGTGTCCTTTTGCTCATTTCATACAACTATAGAATTTAAGTATTATGATGAGATTTTATTTTCCATTTTTGCCAAACATTTTTCCCTGCAATCATCTAGAATTATGTGCACTACAGAATGTTTAGTGACTTTAGCAAAGAATTCTGCTTTTTTAAGACTCCACTTTATTCTTTCCACAAAAATCTATCTCTTCCTGATTTAGTTAAAATTGTAGAATGATAATTTAATAAATTATTAAAATAATAAATTGTATACATTAATTAAAATTTTGTTAATATCTAATATAATAAATGCAATCAATAAGTATGGGATGTTAAAATCACCATTCAGAACGGTAGGCATCTTTCTGAAGTTAAAAATATGTTTTATACACTCTATAGTATAGTCATTCTGCCTTATAAAAGGACTTTATAAAGATTATGAATACATTGTAGAAGATCAAGAAAAAAGTTGGATGTTTTCATTAACAAAGTCCAGTCTTTTCAGGAAAGACTTGACCCACAGTCAGGAAAGCAAAATCCATGTTTGGTTTTAATCTAGACATTAGATATTGTCCTCTCCCTTCTTTATTTCCGGTTTTTAAAATGGTGTCCTGACTTTCTATTTTACTCATTATACTCCTCTGTCATTCTAACCTGATGTTCCCTAAGTTATAAGTGTACTTAAAAATTGTCTAGCTTTGTTAAACCAGAAAGCACAGTAGTATCTTAAAGCATTTTTGGATCAGAACAGTATAGAATTTGGATCTCCTAGCAAGGTTACAGGGGATGCCAAAGAGACACTATTCAGATAGTGTACCTGGAAGATATAAGAGCCTCTTGCTCAGTGCTGGCAGCTTTATGAGTCTGGTGTGGAATTCCTTTGTCTTTGTTGCCTACAAACTACTATGACTGGTAGTAGTTATTTATGTAGAGCAAGCTCTGTTTGTTAGCTAACCTCAGTGTCTTGATGGTTGTTCAATTGTATATGACTAAAGCTTTTTAAATATATCAGACCTTACATTGTTTACAAAGTTCCTATCTTCTTGAATGTTTACCATAGAAGGCTAAAAATCTAAAATGACTTCCCAAAACATTATTTTCTGTGTATTGGGTACAGCATAACCATTAATTGTTTCAGGAGTCTTAGGGTGGGAGGGATTATTCTTTGAACTAATTTATGAACACAGAAAAATGTTCTTAGAGTATTCACGTTGGATAAGCAAAATGACATACCTAGTGTTATTCCCTGGAATTGAGGATGAATGTCTTGAAGCTTTTTCTAATAATGTAATTTACCCTATAGAAGGAAGATTGCAGATGTAGATGTCATTCAGTATATTGGCAGATACCTTCTGAGTGTAAGACACCATGTTATTCTGGGAGTGTTAATTTATTATCACTGGGAGTGTTAATTTAGGACCTCATAAGAGGTTCTAGTTTAATAGTATAAGTAAGACACATCTTCCTTCCAAAATTAGCATGTAAATAGTTAAGGGAGGCACAAATAGGCTCTGGGGGCATTGAGAGAACTCTGGATTGTATAAGTATGGTTTTAATTTTTCCTAAATAGTTAAATTTTATAGGTATATGTTCTTATATTTAAATTTCTTATTTCACGCTTTTCAAGTGTGTACAGTACTGAACTCTATATAAAATAAACATTGTCCAGAGAAACTATCTTTAACTATTAGGTGATAAAGTTGCATAAATATTTGAGTGCCTCTTGGAGAAACAGAGGTGATTAAAGCAAGATCATTGTTCTTAAATCTTGTGGAGAGTGGAATTATTTGACTTTAGTATATCAAATGTTGCTACTTCAAAGTAACTTTTGAAAGTGGTTTAAATATTTACTTTGAATTTTATTTGCACCATTAATTTGCCTAGTAAACCATTTATTCAAGGATATAATACAACTATAAATTTCTGGTGAACAAAATTAACACATTTTGACTCTGAAATTTTAAAGCTACTTTAAAAGTATTTTCTGACCTTGCATCCTGAAAATTCTAGGAAATATAATCATGGATAAGATGAAACATAGTTGATTTTTCAAGGAGATACAGATTTCCCATGGGTTATTTATTTTTTAATCACTGGCAGGTTTGTATTTGCTTCCTTATAGTTTTTATTTTTTCTGTTTTTGTGTGTCAAATTCAATGTGTAGCATCTAGTAGATGCTTGATACATATATTTTTAAATGAAATAATTTATCTTATTTTTTCCACCACCAAGGTGTTAAAAAAGGCCTATGCAGTAAGATTTATTCATGTCTTCCATTTCTCTCATCGACTTTACAAAATTGCTTCCTTAGATCAGAATCAAGCTTTGCGCCTCTGCCTGGGTAGTACTAGTGTTGGAGGTCAGTATGGAGCCATCTCTGCCCTCAGTATCAACAATGACTGCTCAAGACTTCTCTGTGGCTTTGCTAAAGGACAGGTAAAAATACATGTTACTATATCCATTATACTATGTAAGAATCCATTTTTTAAAAGTAGTGTCATAGGTTATGTGTTACAAAATAGAGCTAATGTGAGATTACTCAGTTTGACTTGTTCAGATTTTCTAATAAATGTTATTCACTGAGCCAGAATCTGTAATTTTAAATAAACTAATCATGTGTTTATGTAAGTAAATGGCTTTTATAAACCAAAGAACCAAATATGTATTACAAAGTTGACATATCTGTAGAGCTACTTGCTTAGTCTGTTTTTATTTAAAGTTTTTAATTATTATTTACTGAACCAAAGCATGTAATTTTTAATATCCTAATCCATGTGTCTATAGAAGCAAATGCATTTTATAAACCAACCAAGCTGTTACACAAAATGTACTTCTTATGATAGATAATTATTGCTGCTTTTAAAATATATTCTGTTTTTTATATTATTACTGTGTCCTGGAAAACTACTGGTGTTTTTCTTTTTTACTTCTAAAACTAGCAATAAGTCATGTTTTTTCTCATCTTCTGACTTAGCTATTAACTCATTGGTTTGGCAATAAACCTTTCCTACCACTTTTAGCAATGCTAAAGAGATTGGCTCATTAGAGAAATTTCTTTTACCTCTTACTATAAAAATACTTAAGATCATAAGGGATAAGTAGGTTGAGCAGGATGAGGGATAGAGGAAGAGGGAATAAAGGTCCCACATTTTAATGGATATGCAGCCTTTGATTATGTTTTAACTTTATAGTTCTTTCCCTGCAATGTTTATAGACTAGGAATAGATTATTTCAGCCAGAAGGCAGGTTCCTTAAGTCTAAAAAGGAACAATAAATTTGTTTTTAAAGGATTTATTTGTCTTATAGATCACTATGTGGGATTTGGCCAGTGGAAAACTTCTAAGATCAATAACAGATGCTCATCCTCCAGGAACAGCAATATTGCATATTAAGGTAATATCTTTTTTCTCTAATAATTTTTGTTTATACCTTTACCTTCTAATAGATACCTGTCTATTAGATATCTAATATCGCTCCATTTCAGATAGATGGTAAGTAAATTTCTTTATAAGCAGAATTCTTGACAGTGAGATAACTTTTATTTGCTTAGTTAAAGAGGATGTTTTCCCATGTGGAAACTAGAGATGGGCTAATATAGAAACATTCAGCAGCAGGTTGTGTTAAATAGATAAGCAGCAAAAGGAAATTGATGTGATGCTAAACAAGCAGTTGTCAGCAAAGACGGGTCATGCCTTGCTGCAAACTCATGGTGATTTTAAATGACCTTTTCCCATTTTATTTAGTTCCCCAGTATGGTCTTGCTGAGATGGTGTGCTCTGTCACATTTTGTTGGAAGTTAGATTCAAGGCCCCAAGTGTGGATTGTATTGGATTATATTTAGAAATGAATCTGTTCATTTATTTCTATCAGACCCCTAAAGAGGAAACACATTAAGGTTTGAGGCTTGGCTTTCTTCTTACAGGCCTGGAAAAAGAAATAAACCAGCCTAGATAACAGATTTTATTTATAAATACAATGTGAACCTTGGTATTTGTATGCTGTTAAGCCCAAGTTCAGAAGCATAAAAGGTAAAGGATTGTAACTAGGGTAGTCTAAAATAGATCTTTTAGATTTTAATCATATACACATTTGGTTGCTTAACTGTGTAGAACTCTGGTATCCATACATGTGCTTTTTAATATCTACAAGCATCTGGAGTTTATATATTTGCATCTAGTTTAGTTACAAAAAAATCCTTTGTGACCAAGCAGCATTGAAGCATTTAGTAACAATGAAAACAACCAAGACAAAGGTAGAGGAATTTCCTCTCTTTTTGAACCTCAGACAGTTTTTATTGACCTTTTTTCAGATGGTATGTGCTGACTTCTAATATGTAATAGTTGTTTGTGGTTTTATCTCTTTTAATAGATTTTTTTAAAATAATAAGTTTTGAATAACTTGCTTTCTACTGAAGGAAATTATTTTTTCTCTTTTCTTTTTTTATTTCTTTTATTTCTTTTTTATTCAAACAAAAAACACAGAACACCCACCACCATCTATTTGACACCCTCTGTCTTTGTTCCCACACTTGTTCCTCCCCTGGTAAACTCAATTCTGTAGTTGATGTTAATTAGTTTATCTTTATTTTGTCTGTTTAGCTGCCTTGTTTTTGTATATTACACATTGTTAAAATCATCCATTATTTTTCTTTCTCTGAAATTGCTTAGCATATGCCCCTCAAGTTTCTTACATTTTGTTGCAAATGGTAAAGTTTAATTATTTTCAAATGTATCTAAATAGAATATCATAGTCTATCTATATGACATGTTCTTTATCTAGTCATCTGTTATTGGTCAGTTAGGTTATTTTCATATCTTGGTTATTGTAAACCATACTATGGTAAGCACTATGATGCATAGAACTCTTTGAATTAATGATTTCATATTCTTTGGGTAGATACTCAGAAATGAGATTGCTGGATCACATGATAATTCATACAATTTTTGAAGGAAGCTCCATACTGTTTTCCAAAGCGGTTCCATCAGCTTCCATTATCACAAACAGTGTATGAGGGTTCCTTTTTATCCATATCCTTGCCAAAAACTTGTTAATATTTGATGTAAGCCATTCCACAGGTGTGAGATGATATCCTTTTTTTTGTTTGATTTGCATTTCACAAATGATATATGAAGAACTTTTTTTCATGTGCCTGTTCATTTTCTGTGTGTTTCTCTTTGGCACTGTTTTGATTCAGATCTTCTGCCCTTTTTATGTCAGGTTATATTTTTCTGCACCTGTGTTAGTTTCAGTGGGCTGACTTAATTTCTGAGGTGTATTGGTCTCAGGAGGATTGGTTTGATCATTCGTGATTTTCCTTCTTCACATATTTTGCTTTCAGATTTGCTCTGCCCTTGGTGTACTAGTGACACTGATGCCAGTTGGTGCTATTTCTTTGTGATATTGATGGATTGTAGGATTTGCTAGGTTTGTAGGCTGGAGTGGTGGTGGGCAAGATTAGAGGTGTAGTTCTCTGAAACTTCTCTCTCAAGTGCTCTTGTCTGGGCCTCTGCTACAGTATCCGAAGATTCCAGCTTTAAAAGGTGGGGTGTTGGTGTTCAGGGCTGGAGGTCAGTAAGGGTGAGAAGGTGCTCCTAGCTGGTTTGGTGGGGGTGGTGGTTCAGTGGCATGGTGCGCAGAAGTGCCTGGGTCTGTACTCACCTTCTCTCTGGTCTGTGGCACCGAGTGTTCCTGCCTTGTCCTAGGGTTGGAGCATGCTGTTCTGCCTTTTTTTTTTCCTTTTATTTATTTTTTAAGTAACCTTTTTGTTGTATATATATACACACACACACACACACACACACACACACACACACACACACACACATACATGACATCATTGCATTCCCTGGAGTTCTCTCTCCACCCAGTCTATCACCTGAGAGCACTCCTGATCTTTCTATACTTCTGCCTTACCTAATTTCTCCCTCCCCTGACCACTCCCCTAACAGCCTGCCTCAATTTACACTGTCAGCTTATTTTAGATTTTTCTTATCTTTTTGTTTGTTATTCTTCTATCCCTTTGATAGATGATGGCGATTAGGAATGTTCCATTGTTTCTGTCTTTTCTTCTTTTTTGCTTTCTGACTTATTTCTGCTAATATGAGTCCCTCTAGGTCCATCAGTGTTATCACAAATGCTTCATATTTGTTGGTTTTGATTGTAGCATAGTATTCCATTGTGTAAACATACCACATCTTTTTCAACCATTCATCAGTTTTGGGGCATTTGGGTTGTTTTCATATCTTGGCAATTGTGAATAATGTTGCAATAAACATCCGAGTACATGTGTCTTTTTGAATTAGTGTCTTGGTGTCCTTGAGTAGATTCCCAGAAGTGGAATTGCTAAGGTCAATGGTAGTTTCATTTTCAGTGGTTTGAGGATCCTCCACACAACCTTCCATAGTGGCTGGACCAGTTTACATTCCCACCAGCAGTGTACTTGTTTCTCTTTCTTCACATCTGCACCATCTGCTGATATTTTCTTTCGCTGTTTCTTTTTAATTTGATGCATCTTATCTGTTTATTTTTGCTTTCCTTTCCTTGCCACTGGAGTTGAGTCCTCAAAAGATATCTCTAATGCTGTTATCATGGAACATAACACCTATGTGTTTTTCTATGTGTTTTATGGTTTGTAGTTTTACATACAGATCTTTAATTCTTTTCTTTCCATTTTTTTTTTTTTTTTTTGAGACAGGTCTCGCTGTTTTTGTCCATGGAACTGCAGGCTCACGTTGCCTGGGACTCAAGTGATCCCCAGCCTCAGCTTCCCAGGTAGCTGGGATTACAGGCCTGTGCCACCATGCCCAGCTATTTTTTTGGAACTAGGTCTTGCTATATTGCCCTGAGCTGGACTTGAACCACGATCCCCTGTTCCGGCCGCGGCTTTCTAGACTGCCGCTTACAGGCATGCGCCACCATGCCCGGCCAGATCTTTAATTCTTTTTGAATTTAGTTTTATGTATGAAACTAAAGAATGATCCAGTTTTATTCTTTTGCTTGTCACTGTCCAGTTTCTCAGGACCATTTGTTGAGGAAACACGAAAAACCCCTGGATTCTGGTCTTTGGAACCAGATTCTGTTTCTCAGTTAAATTTGTGTTTTACCTCTATTAGCTGCTCAATAATTACATGGCTGAAGGAATAAGTAGCTGTCATACTTAAAAAAGACCAATCCTATTGCAGAAAATAACAAAATGCTTAGAGAAATAAAAACAGAAGGAGAAGAATGCAGGTGAGGTTTAAAAGCATAGAAGTAGTGCTTCTACATTGTGTTTTTGGAATGGTTATTAAGATGGTATGTGCAAACACTGGCCATTGAAAAAAAGTAGCAAGATATATTATATAAGCACTTAAAGCTGCAACAGCCATTTGCTCTGAAGTGCTCTTACTCATTGTTCTCCACACTTAACATTACATCCTATCGATAACAATATATGTTGACATCCTTAATATATTTTTATTTTAAAATTATATAAATATCTATGCTAATATTTAAGTATGATATAAAACCCATACATAGCATGTAGAAAACAATTGAAAATATGAGTTCTCTTATTTCTCCTGCACTGCAGGGGACCATGTCATGTGCATCACTGGAGTATATGCTTCCCTTTGGCAACTGTTCAATGAAACCTTTAGAGGAAAGGTGTGGAACTTTTTTCTCTTTATATAGTTAAGGAAGAATAATTTTACATGACCTCTTGCACCTAAATCAGTGGTGACTGAAAGTGTGAAGACATGCCATTTAGAATGGGTTCACTAACCTATAGGGTAAGGGGGATTAGTCATAGTAAATGGATACAAGTTATTCAATTTTGTTCTATATGCATTCATTTATTGTCCCTCATAGGATTGTCTGTCATGATGAACATTATTTGTTATTTTGTGTTTTCTAGGGCAGGTAGTAATAACTGAAGTATATACTCTGTTGAAGATATAAGAAGTTAAATTATTTTTTATGTAATTAATTCATTTATTCAGAAAACATACTCAGGTATTTTTTTCCCAAGATACCAAATATCTTTAATTCTTGAAAACTAAGGAATTGCAAATATACTCAAGGTATTCTATTTCGTTTAATAACGAGTTTGAAGAAGCTTATATAAAAGCCTAACTAGAGAACCTCAGGGTAAATTTTTTAAACATATCAAGCCATTGTTATTCTGTATACAGATAAGTTTGTGTATGTAGTGATATAGAGTGAACTGTATCTAATTTAGGTAATTTCTAATGCTATTAAATGTGTTTGTTTTAGATTTTAAAGATTTTAAAGTATTTTCTCCTTAATTAACACTTGCCTGTTCAAAAATCTACAAGAAAATAAATTCCTTTTCTGTTTAGTTTACAGATGATCCAACTCTTGCAATTTGCAATGATAGTGGAGGATCTGTTTTTGAATTGACATTTAAGTAAGTGATAAACAGACATGTGTTGACAAATGACAGGAGTAGTTCTGGTTTAATTACTTGAAACTGAGCATGAAGCCAGTCTGGAAAGCCCCTGTGATTTAAAATAGGTTTGGGTTCAAAATAAGTTACAATTACCTGGGGAGAATTAGAACATAGAGTTCCAGGTCTTCCTCTCAGTTTTGTCTAAGTCTGAGTACTTGGGATTCTAGATCCACTCCTTACAGGATTCATACAGGCTGTCAGACTTGGGAAAACACTCTTATGAACTATTTTACTAATTTTGGTTTTGCCCTCATGTACTGTTGACAAATAACCATACCGGTCAGGTGTTTTTTTGTTTTTTTATTGCCTTAGAATTGCCACATTTATTCTTTAAATAAGAGCAGAAAGTATCAAGATACATGGAAAAACATTTATAAAACTTAGTTTTTTTGTTTGTTTGTTTGTTTTCAAAAAGAAAATAAAATTCAGTCAGTATCATGTATCCTTAAGTTCTTCAAGGGTAAAGAATGTTTCTTGTATTTCTCTTAACAATTTCTCTAACAATGTAATTGCTCAAAAAAAAAAAAAACATGTTTAGTGTTTATTGAGCATCTCCTATAAGTAGGCACTGTTCTAGACACCAGAATTATAGCTGTGAAACAAAAGGTTACTGTTCTAATAGAACACACATTTTACTTAGGATGTACCAGTGGGAAGACAGACAATAAATCAGTATATAAATAAAATACCATCAAATAGTCATGAGTGTTGTGAAGAAAATAATAACATGTCAGCATGGTGGAGAGTACTTGAGGATAATTCAGGAAGCCTCTTTTCAAAGGCAACATTTAAGCAAAGACCTGAATGATAGTCTGGTCACTGAATGTAGAGATCTGGAAAAAGTATTTCAGGCAGAGGGATATTTGAGTACCTATATCAGAGGGATATTTAATCTTTGAGGTGGTCAAAACATCGCCTATTGGAGCAAAAGAAAGAAGACTGTGCAACTGGAGCTTGACTTAATGAAGATAGCTGTACAGTGAGAGGAGTAAAGGTAGGAAGGAGACTTATCACACAGATATGTGTTTTAAGTTGTGGTAAAGAATTTGAATTTTGTTTGATGCACAGCAGCAAGCAATTGGAATGTTTTTAGGAGAAGCGATGAATCTGACCTGTACATTAAAATCATCACACTGACTCATATGGTAGTTGGATTATTGGGGACAAAAGTGGAAATTAGGAGACTTTCGTGGTAGTCCAAACCAGTGAACACAAAACTAGTGCTTTGGCTCATTGCCAAATCAATTCTGAATGTTTTGGTTACATTTTCAGGAGGGTGATGGGAGTGAGAACTTGTGAATCTAGATGTCTATTCAGTGGTTCCAAAGGAGAAGTTTGCTGTATTGAGCCTCTTCATTCTAAACCCGAGTTGAAAGATCATCCCATCACACAGTTTTCCTTACTGGCCATGGCATCATTAACAAAGGTAAGTATATTTAAAAGGTAAAACTTGAGAGGCTTTGAATACCAAAAATTTGAAAATTACAGGGTAAAAAAATATATATTTTTCTTTCAAAGATACTGGTCATTGGATTGAAACCATCCTTGAAAGTATGGATGACTTTTCCCTATGGACGGGTAAGTCCCTCAGCTTTATTGGCCAAAAAGAACTTGCCAGGAAGTGGGGAAAGTAACTAAGGAGCAAATTCCCTGAGATTGTTAGGTAGTATGGAAGCCAGGACTCCGTTATTGTTAGTTTGAGGAACCTACCAATACAGCATAAGCCAGTGACTGGAGTTGTGAAATCTTTATGACTTTCTAGTTTTTCTTGCATAAGCAGCTGCTGCTTTGACCCCGAACTACTGAGAGAGACCATAGTCTCCACCATAAATTACTACTCCCTGTGCTTTGCTGAGTTTCTGCCTCTGGTATTTTACTTGGGGGGATGATACCTTTCCAGAATCCCAGAATGTATTATGCATGCCCCAGTGCTCCCCCCCCCTTTTTGCCTGAATTTTAAAGAATTGTCATTTTCTTGTATGTATATGAGGAGAGGTATTGGGGGTGGGTGGAGAATAATGTTACAGAGCCTGACCAATTTAGAAAGCAGTACTTTTACTAAGGGAGATTACGCTTCTGTGTTCCTGTTGGTACTCAATCTCTGGACCCCAGGGAAAGCAAATCTGCCCTTCCAGATGGCAGAGCTGGCTCAGACTACTATTAACATTTCTTATCATGGTGGTATGTGTTTGGATCTTTTTGTATGTTTTCACTGGTATTTTTTCAAACATTTTTATTTAAACATTTTCAAACAGGTAGAGAAGTTGAAAGAATTTTACTGAACATCTGTTTACCTACCATCTAAATTCTAGCACTAACATTTTACTGTGGTTTCTTTATTATATATCTAGTCATCTCTCTAGCACACATCAAATGATGTTTTTAAAAAATATACTTGCAAGGAAGTTGCAGAAATCAGCATGTTCCCATTCAGCATGTACATTATTAGCTAGAATTCAATATTTTACTTTTTCCTTTGGTGTAAAATTTATTTAACAATGAAATGCACAGATGCTGAGTATGCATTTGCTGAACTTTGATGAAAATACATATATGCTTTTGTGACCTAAACCATCATCAGGATGGAGAACATTATGATCAACCCAGAAAGTTCCCCATGACACCTTCCATATAATCAAATTAATTTGTTAGAATTTTAGTGAGAAATTGGGAGTTTTATCAAGGAGCACTAGTCAGGTGCTGTTTTCAGTCAGTTTTCTCTTCTTGTTAATGGTTATAGGTTTTATTTTGGTTTTTGCACTTCTCACTTAGATGGATCCTTCCAGTGTCCCATTGCTAGCCTGGCACTTTGTGGCAGTGCATAATTATGTGAATCCCATGCTTGCCTTCTGCAGAGGAGATGTTGTTCATTTTCTTTTGGTAAGTTGGATAAATGGGATGAATCTTGATTAGAGGGTGGGCAAGCTATGAACTCTGGGCCAAGTCTGGCAGACTTTTTTTTTTTAAAATTGTTTTGGAACACAATCATGCCCATTCATTTACAGTTTATTTTTTCGTACTACAAGTGGCAGAGCTAAGTAGTTGTAATAGATTAAAATATTTACTGTTGGCCTTTTACAGAAAAAGTTTGGTGACACTGGTTTAGAGCACATAAAAAATTGACTGAGATTGAAAATGGGGAGCCATTACAGATTCTTAGGTAATAAGAGTGATTCAGGTGTGATTAAAGTGATATTTTCGGGAGATCAGTGAAGAAATAGCAAAAAGAACAGAGTGTCAGAGGGAGGAGAGAAATAGGTTTTGCTTATATGCTGAAGGAGGAGTGAGGTGTTTGCAATGAGTTGCTACAGTAAGAATTAGGTATAAAAATGTGTAGGAAAGACTATGCTTCTCAACTTACTGGATCTGAGGACAGAAAAACATGAATGAAACATCACATTTCTACCTTTGCATTTTAAAAGCTTGAAATATTCAAAAGAGAGGTTACTTGAGGGAGAAACTCATTTGGAAAGGTTTGAATGTGTTAAGGTGGAGGTAAAGGTGGGACTTTCAAGTTTTGTATTGGTCTCTGGGTGGGTGGAGGTACAAGTCTAGAATGCAAATGAGAATTCTAAGGTGGAAGAGGTGATTGAGCTGTGCAAGTCAAAATCCAAAGCATACCTAACCTTGGTGAACACTCATGCAAGATGAAACAGGGAAGGTGGTTTTTATAAAGATACCTGCAGAGGTAAGAGTGGAAATAGATACTGTGTCTAGCACAGAAGACAAAGAAATAAAGGCCTTGGGACGATATCAGTTGAGGGTAATATTAGTACCAAATAAAGATGAAGGAAGAAGACTGAAGATGATATCACTGGATATGCAAGTAGTAGTCCATTAGAAACTTTTCTAGAGGACTATCAATCAATGGAATAGTAGAAATGACATTATAAAGCTTATTGAAGAAATAGGTATCTAAAAAAGTAAATACACAGTGTGTGGTTGCAAGATGAAATAGAATGGTTAAAGATAAGTAAATCAAGAGATGGTTCCTTTTGTTTCTTGTGGAGAGAGAATTCAGAAACATGTTTGATAGCAAAAGGAAAAGGAGCCTTTAAAAGGATTGAAGAGGATTGCATGGGATGGTTAATATTAAATAGTGATAGATGGGGTGGGGGACTATTTAGAGAATATATAAGTGAAGTGATTTTCTTCAGCAAGGACTTCAGAACATACTAGAATAGATAATGTTGGCATTACCTGTCTTGTTAATGAAACGCTTCAAATAGCAAGATAAAGACCAATTTGGTACTGTCTTTCATTTTTCAAATGAGAAAAACTTAAACACATGACTCTAGGACCTTTCTTAGAGGGAAGGTGATTTAGTGAAGGTGAGAATATATGAAGGGCCACATTACATGGTCTTAGTTGTTTGTTTCTTAAGGTGTCCAGGGAGGTTAACGCTGCAAGTAAACGCAAAAAGGAACAGGACTCAGGAGAAAGGATAATAGCTAGATACCGCTAGTGGAGAATGTGTCAGAAAACCCAGGTTGAAGTGCATATTGTGAAGTTCATGCCAATTCCTGTGTGTTCTGTAGTGCTCTGTCACCTTGGAGCTGAGTGCGAGAGCAAAGCTTATAGAATGTATTCTACATATAGATTAATATATTGACAGTTGAGGTTCTTTTGGGAAATTTTGGACTGTCTTACTAAAACTGTGGTTCTGTCATTGTAGCAACTTTTTTAAAAAAATGAACTTTTGTGTCTTTAGCACACAGTCTCACCAATCCCATTTTATGTTTTAGCCCTAACTAAATGCAATAATTGATGTCATGAGGTTACCTTGTCCTGAATTATGATAAAGTGAATATTACTTAAGTAGTTTACCAATACTGACCACTAGCCAGTATGCTGTGGAGATTAGTACATGGCATGGCATGACTGAATTTTTCTCATTAACTAGGCAATGGTTTCTTTGTCAAAATTTTTATTTAGCCATACCATAAATAGAAATCGTTTGCTAAAAAAAAAAAAAGGTCTTTCAAGCCTACTGATAATTAATTTTATTTCACCATCAGGTTAAGAGAGATGAATCTGGAGCAATACATGTTACTAAACAAAAGCATCTTCACCTGTACTATGACCTCATCAACTTTACAGTGAGTACTACTCAAATTAAATATCCCCATTTTATGTCATTGTTTTGAGTCCTTAGTAAATCAAAACTACCAGGATTTCTGCTATGAATCATGACCCTTCAGATTATACAGCCTATGGACATAGAGAGAAGTCCCTCTTGTATTAAAGTTTGAGGTGATACCCCATTCTTTTATTGTCTCATGTCCTGCTTAACACTGACATGAGGAAAAGTTTTCTTTACTAGACTAAATAGGGGAGTTCTGAAGACCTTAGGTGAATTTCTTCAGAACTTCTTTTTTAAACATCTTTCCATAGTTCTGAGCTTATTCTCAACTAGTTTAGGCGTTTATGTAATCTTCTCTTTGTTATGCCCAAAAACTTCGCAGTTTTCTCTTTACCCTACATTCCATTCTGAGTGACTTTTTGAGAGTACAATTATAATACATTGCTGGGTTTCTAGCAATAGTGCTCTGAGCACAGCAATACCTGGTATCCAGTGAAACATTCTGCATGTGCATGAATATAGACAATCCAAAGTATAAGGCAGTGCCTTATTTTTTCAATAAAAAGGCTAAGAAGTTTTTCCCCAAATATAAAATATAGTTTTTTAGAATATAGCTGAAATAGATCTTTTCTTTATGATTTATTAATTGCACATCACCTCAATCTCACCTATAGACTGTTGATTAAGAATTAATGCCTTTTCTCATATACATTTCATGAAAGAGTTGTTTGAACTCTTCCTTTGCATATAGGACATTATCTTTATGTCACTTGATTCCCTTATTGAATCATTTAACACCGTTTTCTAGAATTCATTGTCACTTCTGTGTAAGATGTTCGATATTGAGCTCTTTCAAGATCTGCATATGTCTCTGTCCCTGGAAAGATTTTTTTCAAGCACAAGTAGTCATTCTCCTTACAGTAGGATAGTTGTTAATTTCATTTGTCCCATGGTTTGTCCAGATGTGACTACTGACTGCTTTATAAATTATCTTCAAAAGACTTGTTACAACAATGTCAACACTTACAGTTATGAGCAGCCAATCTCAGGATAATAGCTAAACCTGCTAACATTTGTTGTCATTTTCAAAAATTTTTCCTCTCTTTTAACCAGCTGACCTTTGAAAGCATCTGAAAACTAATACTGTCTAGTCTATATAAGGCAAAAAATAATGTATCTTTCCTATATGATACTTTATTTTTCAAAGTAAACTAATCAAGAGAGCACTTTAGGAGCTCTTTGTAAATTGAGTATTAAACTCCCTGTTTTCTGAGAGATAACTTGATTTTGGAAAACAAAAACAAGTCTTTCCCTTTTATCATCACTATAGAGTGTGAGAGTCTATCTTCAACATGTTTAAATTAAAATTGCAGTATTTTCAATTTGTATCTTTGATAACATGGGCTGGATCATAGAAATAAGTGAGCATGAATACCGGAGAGATAATGTGCATATGGGAAGCACTTTTTTCTGGCTCATTCAGAATTCTAAATCTGCAGACTTTAAGACTTAATTTCTTGGGGAGGGGTTGAGATTTAAAAAAACATTTTGGAAATAAGATGTCTTTACACATCAACCAGGAAATTTATCACTATGACAGCATTCAGAAACTTTTAAATATTACTACTTTTTAAAGTGTAGTGGTACTTATTAAAGAAAATTCAGAAGATAGTAGAGCAAGTAAATTTCTAGAGAGGTTTTCAAGGAAATACATGTTTTGAATACCTTCTGTTTTAAAATATCTGCTACTTTAATGCTTATGTATCTATTCACCAACTGGGTTATTTGAGGTTTAATAAGTCCTTTAGTTCCACTAATGTCACAAAGACAAGAAGTGCAAGGTTTGTTGTTTTATTAAGGTGCTCATGTCCCTTGTGCTCATGTCCCTCTTCAAATTTTTTTTTATTTTTGAGACTAGGTCTCGCTATTTTTGCCTGTGGAACCGCAGGCTCACATTGCCCGGGGTACCACAGACTCAAGCAGTCTCCACCCTCAGCTTCTCAGGTAGCTGGGATTACAGGCATGCGCCACCATGCCCAGCTATTTTTTTGGGACTAGGTCTTGCTACGTGCGCCCCCCCCCCCCCCCCCCCCCCCCGGCGGGACTCAAACTGCAATCCTTGGTCCTGGCCGTGGCTTCCTAGGCTGCCACCTACAGGCATGCGTCACAATGCCCGGCCTCCTCTTCAAATTATTTTATGAAAGTCAATATATGCTGTAAACTAACTGAAAACTTCTAGAACTAGCGTTTTTCATACCATGGAGGTATAATTTTAGCACTGTCAAAGCTCAATACCATTTTGTATACTTCCTATCCTCTGGGCTGTCACTGAGTAATTCCCCCTATAATTGTGTCATCAAGGTACTAAATGGTTCTCAATGTAATTTAACTGAGTAGTCAGACTTTCTTCTTATACTGAATAATGGTGTGGGATGGGCCTCATTTTGTTTTGTTGTGTACTTGAATTGCAGTGGATAAACTCACGCACAGTTGTGCTCTTGGACAGTGTAGAGAAGTTGCATGTGATTGATCGACAAACTCAAGAGGAACTGGAAACGGTGGAGATCTCAGAAGTTCAATTGGTCTATAATAGCAGCCATTTCAAATCACTGGCCACAGGAGGAAATGTTAGCCAGGCATTGGTAAGGGGAATCTACTTCCTTGGCACTTCTTTGATGAATTGGGTGTTTTGTTTTAGATACAGGAACTTTGAGGAGTTATCTTTAGGTCTTGAGGTGTTTTCTTTAAAATTCTCTAGGTTGATGTGGATGGTAAAATGTTGTAAACATTCAGGAAAGTGCACCAATATGGTAAATTCTGTTAATTTCTATACAATCTGTGTCTGATTTAATACCAAAGAATTTTCACTTTGTCTCTCCCTTGCCATATGCTGTGTGCCTCAGATCTGTGATTAACTTGTGATCATACTAAAGTAATGAGATAAAGCTGAAAAATTATGAGAAATTGTAAATACACAGTATTTTACAATGTTTAGTGGTAGTAAGCCTGACAGACTTTAAGAGTAAATGACTAAAGTTCAGTTTTAGAAAACTTCCACACTCCACAAAGATCCCTGTACCCATTTCTATTCAACCCCCCTTTCCCATTCCTAGACCCAGGTAACCATTTAACTACATATCTCTATACTCTTGATTTTTCTGGAAATTTCATATAAATATCAAACAATATGTCGCCTTTCCAAATGGTATTCACATAACAGTATTTTTGAGATTAATCTATGTGGCAGCTGTGTCAGTATTACTGGTATCAGCAGAGAGAGAAGTGACTTCACTATTGAGTATGTAGAAATTAAAAAGATAAAATGAATAACTCTCCAGATAAATTCAACAAATTTTGTTGTTGGTAAATGGGAAAATTCTTTGGAAGGAACAAATTACCAACACTGACTTAGGAAAAAAATAGAAAATCAAAGTGACTGTGCAGATGGTTCCTGACTTAACACTGGTTTGACTTGTGATTTTTTGACTTTATGATGGTGCAAGAACAATATGCATTCAGTCAAAACCAGGCTCGGGTGATTCACAAGTTAATTCTGTCATATCTAAGGGGGAAAATAATGCCAGTTTGATGCAAAGATCGCTTAAAAAAACAGGAAAAAGTAGTATATAGCTCTTTTTATGAGGCCAGCTTGACTCCAAAAATGAAAACAGACAAAGACATTAAAATAAAGAACATTACACACCAATGGTCTCGTCAACATAGGAACAAAAATCCTAAAATTACTAGCAAATAGAAAACAGCAGTGTATAAAATCACGCTCAAGTGGTGTTTATCCGTGGCATCCAAGGCTGGTTTACCATTCAGAAATTTACATCCTTGCCATATTAGTTGATGACAAAAAGAAAAAATATTTCACAGATGTAGAAAAGACATTTAACAGAATTCAACATCGATTCCTATTAATAGCACTTAACAAAGGGAACTTCATTATCCTGGTAATTCAGAGTACCTAGAAAAATCCTACAGCTAAGATCATACTTTAAAAAACAAACAAAAAAACTTGATTCCACTCAAGCGTCCTCTGGAGAAAATAGAAAAGACAGGAACATACTGAAAGATTCCATGGAGATGCAGTTAGCAAAATCCAGGTAGTGAAAAACTGTGGGATAAGTGTTTCAGTTTCTTCAACAAGTTAAAATTCAAAGGAAAATAAAGACCCGAGAGACACAGAAGCAAACCTCTAGTTTAAAAGTGGCTTTGGAGACATATTAACTAGCTCTAATTATGTGACCGCTGTTTAGATCTTACTTCGGATAAGTAAAATATAAAAAAATAAATACTAAACTAACAACTAAGCCTCATCAATATCTGACACTTATGAGACACCTTGAAACCCAAATGTTGATTGAATATTTGATATTGAGGAATTATTGTTTATAAAACTATGTTGATGAAATGGTGGTTATGTTAAAAATGACTCATTTTTTATCCTTATACTTTATTTTTACAAATCTGAGATTCATTTCAAAATTCATCTGTATTACAGGGGAGTCAATACAAATATAGCTGAAATAAGTGTTGATGAGTTAAAATTGATGAAATTTGTTAATGAATGCATGCGGTTCATGATCTTTTTACCTTTGAATATGTCTTTAAATAATGAAAACTTAAAAGAAAATTATTATAGTTACTAGCTATCAAGCACTTACATATTTTACAAGATTTATAAATTTTAATATCTGAATTTTATAGAAACGGCATGGCTTTTCAAGATGGGAAAACCTAATGTCAGAAGTTTGAAATGTATAAAGGTCATATCCAGTAGGTGGCAGAGCCAAAATTTACAGGCCATATTTAGCAGACAGTAGATATTTTTTCTATTTTGCTTGACTGTGTTGATTCCATTAGATTATATTGTGTATATTCCCATATACTATGTTTTTCCTGTGTTTTATGTTAATTTATTTCAAAGAACCATTTTCTTTATCATTTTTAAAATTTATTTTCATACATTGTTCTTTTTTTACAGTAATTGGTTTCTATCCCTACCATAATACCCAAGAACCAGCACCACAATCCCTTGTGTTCTTCCCTCCCCTATTTTGACCCTCTTCTTCTCTCTCTTTCTGTATACCTCAGATCTGTGGTCAGTTTGCAAATTTTGTCTTTTAAAGAACCATTTTCAATAAGCCAGATTCTTTTCTAGAAGCAGTGATTACCTGTTAACCATTAACAGTCAGGTTGTGATAGTCTTCCTGTAGAGTTAGAAGTTGGTATCTACTTAGAGTTAAAAGTTGGCATCTTCCTCCATTTTTCCTATTATTCTGAAAGATAATAAGGAAATTATCTACAGCCATATTGTAAGTAGCGTTATTTCTTACACTTGTCTTTTCTGCTACTTCCACTGACAGACTGACACTTAATTGATTTTTCCCTATGTACATAATAAAACCATATTGACCTAAAATAGTTCATTCTTAACATTCTTCAGAACTTTGTGAGACCTCTAATGCATATAATGTTTAAAAAAAATTTTTTTTACAGGCTTTGGTTGGAGAGAAAGCTTGTTATCAATCTATCAGTAACTATGGTGGTCAGATCTTTTATTTGGGGACAAAAGTAAGTTCTTCCACTTTGTGACTTGGCATTTGTTCGTGTCAAAATAGTTGGGGGCAAAGGAAGTTGCTAGTGAAAAGAACAGTGCATTACAAATAGTATATTGATCAGCGATAATGTAAAACTCCTAGGGGTTAGTTAGTCATGGTTTTTTTCTAAGTCATTTATTTTTTCCACTTTTAGGCATATTTTACTTACATTTAGATTCTGAGAAAATGCTTATTTTCTTGATTTAGGGATAACCTTTCATAATTTTCCTTTACATTTATAGTTCACAATATACATTATTATGCATTGTGTCTTGCAATTAAAATTACCTTTAGCTTAGATCAGCTGAGGATATATTAAAATGCATTGAGGCATTTGACTTATAATACACTCATTGGAATAGAAACTGTTTAGTCAACTTATTCTTGTGCCTTTTTAAAGAAAACTGAATTGGAGAAATAGTTCTTTATTATTAAAATTATAAATATTACCATGTCAGTACCAGCAGATTGAGCATTTCTTGTTTCTTGTCCATGGGATTAACTCCTTCTTGCACTGTAAGTTTACTGACCTTTAGTGTTTGTGTGGGCCCTTACAAAATGTTTTTACTTAAAGAGATGTAAAATAAGATGTGGGACTGGAACAAATATGTGTCCCAAGCAAGATTATTAAAGATAATCATTTTAATTTCCTTCTCTTTATTTTCCAGTCTGTTTATGTGATGATGCTGAGGAGCTGGAGAGAAGTGAGTTCAAAGTAATTTCATGTTAGATCTATTGAGTAATAGCATCTTAACATTTGTCTTTTAAACTTGCAGAAAAAGATTAGTTGGGTTTGTGATTTTTAATTTCAGAAGTATAATTAAAAACAGTGAAACCTCTACATGCTTGATTTGTTAGGATTGAATGACTCCAAGTATCAGAATGTTAAGCTAGATTTCTGTCCCATGTGAAAACAATCAGGAAATAGAAATTCTGTGGTATGGCAGCTCCGATGTCTTCTGTATATGAGCCGCCATACTTGTGTATACTGTAGCCTCAAGGTACGTTCTAGTGTGATTACTGGAGCTACACCTTTCGAGTTCATGTTCAAGGAAGGGCTACCTTTTAAAGACATCCATTACAATCCAGAAATAGCAAGCAACACTTACCATTGGCCAGAATTTAGTCATGTGACCCTGAGCGACTAGAGAGGTGTCTTAGAAATATACTTTAGTTGGTGCATTGCTCTCTCAAATTTGGAATTGTTAGTGGAATTGTTAGGAAGAGGCAGTGACTGGATGTTCTGACAAACAACTAGCTGTTTCTGCTTCAGTGACATTGTAGCTATTTTCCTGCTTAGGACATCTAAAGTCTTACTGTCCAGTGCTTTAAGAAATGACTTCATGGTTATTGGAATAATTTTAGGTACTGAACAGCAGTTTCTAGAAAGATGCTAAGTAGAATAGAAATTCTGACTGGTGAGTCATTAGACAATGGGATCTGCTTTTCTTTTATGCGTTTTAGAGAGTGGATCATCTCTTGAAACAAGATTGCTTTACCGAAGCCTTGGCTCTTGCTTGGTCTTTCCATGAAGGGAAAGCAAAAGCAGTAGTAGGTAAGTTAACAGAATACTGTGTTGTGGACATTATTTTCCTGGAGTAGAGAGAATAAATAGTACTTATCACTTGTAAGCACTTTTAGCTTGATAGTCAAGTATTTTGCAAACAAAACATTACATAGCTTTTTAATGTTATTGACAGTGAAAAAGGCTAAGGACAAATATAGAATAAAAAGTTTTAAATGTCACCATTTAAATTATTTTCATAAGGAAACTTTACAATTAGAACAACAAAGAAGTGCACTTAAATGCTATCTGGTCTGATAGATGTGTGATACTTTATTATAGCATATTGGCTAACATTTTGATACCTAAGGATTGTAATAAATATACCTATTGTTAGCACGGGTAGTAATAGGAGACCCAAAAGTGTTTTACTTCTGAAGATGTGGGCTAACTTTGATTTTGTGCTGGATTTTGTTTCTCTGCAGGGTTATCAGGGGATACCAGTAAACGAAAGTCAGTTGTTGCAGATCGGGTGAGTATTTTAATTGGGTTTTTAGTAAGGCACAATACATATTTTCTTTTGGTATTTGCTAATATCTGTGGGCATGTTTCCTTGACTCCAGTCAAGAAAAGGGTAGATAAAAAAGCAAGTCAGATTATATTTTAAATCCCTTACCGCCTTTCCCTCCCTTTGTTCATTCACTTATAAAGTTGATAAAATAGTGAAATAGCTAAAGACACAGAAACAAAGAGAAATCTTGAGGTCTGGATTATTTCCAAATCCAGTTATTGCCTATAGAAAGTTCCTGAATATACGTTTTTGTAAACTGATAGTAATTATGAGAAATATTATATATGTAAAGCTTGTGTTGCCCAGGGTAGCAGAGAGGGCTGATGTTTTTTCATTATTAATCGGCATTAAAATAACAATAACACAAACCTGATTTTTCTGGATTTGTTGGAATTTATTTACAATAGTTATTCTACCTCCTTTTTATTGTGCCAATGCACAGGTAAAAACTGTATTGTGGATTAGTGTAAACCTTTAGAAAACCTGAATAAAAACTGGTCAATCTTTAGACTCATGAATGATTCTCTGAGTATCTGCTATAAGAATTGATTGTGTTCTTTAGGGAATGGCCTAACAGAGAGAATTACTGAAGAGCTTAGCTTAAATTTTTCATTTCCTGAGCAATATAGATACTATTGAGGTTTATAGTCTAAAAATATTTATCAGGGAAGATTAACAAATTAATATACTAGCTGAAAAGAAATTAGGCTGTGGTTAAAAAAAAGTGATGAAAGTTTTTAATTATATTTTTAATATGACAAAACCTCATTCTGTATTACTGAGGAGGGACACATAGATGAAGTATTTTAAAAACTTAAGATATATTTTAATCTCTACACTAAGATGTTTTCCTTACAGATGGTAGAAATTCTATTCCATTATGCAGATCGAGCTCTGAAAAAGTGTCCAGATCAGGGAAAAATCCAAGTGATGGAGCAGCATTTTCAGGTATAACTTTGCCATCTTTGAAAAATACACATTGCTACGTGTAGGTCAAATTTGAATAGGTCTCTGTTATATTATTTCAGGATGAGATTTTTATGTTTTGGTTAAATGTTTACATGCCTTTCAGTTATTTCAGAGCTTGTGGAACATTCTAAATAATTAAATTTTGAAGTAACAGCTATACAGTCACATGAAAGCAGATGAGTAATTTTACTGCTTAGCTATGTGAAAGGGAAGAATATAAGGGTGCATAGCTGTGAATTGGCACCTTACAGTGCCTGATACCTGGCTGAGGACTAAAATTTGTGCCAGCTAGTACAGTTGGAGAGTATACTACCAGGAATTTAGTTTAGTTCTCCTAGGAGCACCTGTGACTCAAAAATAACTGTTATCAAGAAAAGGGAAAGAAAAACAGGTAATCTGTAGAATATGCTAATCAATCAAAGACCTTTAGGTTTCTCTTAGAACTCAGTGAAAATGGAAGTCAAGACAATTTGAAGACCTGTGCAGTATTTATTATCCTACTTTTACTATTTGAAGTGAGTTCCAGTAACATTTGTTGCAAATCTCTTTTTTCTTCCTTGCTCCTAGAACATTCTTCCTTCCCTCTCCCTACTCTTTTGATAAATATTTGATTGAGGGTCTAACACGAGGGTCAGCAAACATTTTCTAAATAGAACCAAGTTAAGAGCCAAGCATGGTAGCGTGTGCCTTTAAGCTCAAGCCTATGGAGTGCAGCTGGGACTGGGAATCACTTGAGTCTGAGGGTTCAAGACTTGCCCGGGCAACATAGCTAGACCTAGTCCCAAAAATAGCTGGGTGTGGTGGTGCACACCTGTATTCCCAACTACCTGGGAAGCTGAGGCTGGGGATTGCTTGAGTCTGTGGTACCACGGGCAATGTGAGCTTATGGTTCCCCAGGCAAAAATAGCGAGACCTAGTCTCAAAATAAATAAATAAATAAACAAACAAACAAATAAAGTGTCCCATATTCCTTCTTAATTGTTGTTTTTAAGGCAACTCTCAAAAAATATGAAAACCAGTCTTACCTGTAAGCCATTCAGAAATAGACAATGGGCAGAATATGGCATAGACCAAAATAAACAAGCCATGATGTAATATTTCCTAGGCACTGGGTAATAGTATGTTAAATGTACATGGTCCTTGCTATATTAAATTTTGGAGGTTAGTCAAGATAACTTTTCTTGTGTGTATTGTAAAAAATATTTAGAAGAAATCTGGAGGTTTTGAAGAACGGAAGAACAAGAACAGCTTACATCCTTTTATATCTCCATGTGATGATCATAGTTTGAGATGGTATTATTCACATTTATAAATGACACTGAGGCACAAAGAGGTTAAATAACTTGTTCCAAGTTACGCAGTGAATGATAGAGCTGAGATCGGAGTTCAGGTATTTGAGATTCAGGGTTCACATCTGACTGCTACTCTGTACCACAAAACATTTCTTATTTTACTTGTTTTCATGAGAACAGAGAATGTTCTTTAAAGTGAAAAGTCCAGATAATCATTTTAAAGAAAAAACTGAAGCCCAGCACTCATGAAATAGTTACATTATGATTGTTCACATTTCAAGATCCAATAGAATTGTAACCCAAGATACTGTTTGAACAGTCTACGCCATTGTTAATAATTTGAAAGAAACTTTAAATCAATTTTCAAATGAGGCATATTGTGTTAAGCCTGGGTGCCTAAGCAGCTGGGGCCGGGCATGGTAGCTTGTGCCTGTAAGCTTCAGCCTATGAAGCGGCCAGGGATAGGGATCGAGGTTCGAGTCTCGCCTGGGGCCTGTATCGAGACCTAGTTCCAAAAAAAATAGCTGGGTGTGGTGGCGTGCGCCTGTAATCCCAGCTATCTGGGAAGCTGAGAGGGTGGGGATTGCTTGAATCTGTGGTACCCCGGGCAACAAGAGCCTGCTGTTCCACAGGCAAAAATAGCGAGACCTAGTCTCAAAAAAAAAAAAAAAAAGAAAAGAGAAGAAGAAACCATCTGCTGATGATCCCAATGTGGTTTGTGAACATTTTCCATGAGTTCAACTGAAAATGATGTTATACTCATAAACTACCTCTTTGAAAATAATACAAGGACAGTGTATTCATGGAATGTCTATTACATAACATCTTGATTTCATTAAAGCATTTTGTCTAAATTTTCCATTATCCTCGTGGCTAAAATAGATTAGTAAAGAGTAAATGGATTTGCAGCTAGATGAACATCCTCACTCAAAGAGTGTTCTTTAATTGTTTGATATTAATTTTATTTATTTATTTATTTGTTTATTTGTTTATTTATTTATTTATTTATTTTTCTGAGACTAGGTCTCACTATGTTGCCCAGGTTAGTCCCAAACCTGTGGACTTAAGTGGTCCCTAGCTTCAGCCTGCAGGTAGCTGGGATTACAGGTGTGTGCCACCATGCCTGGGTATTTTTTTAGAGACTAGGTCCCACTACTTTGCCCAGGGTAGTCTCGAACCTGTGGACTCAAGTGATCCCTGACCTCAGCCTCCCACCACTGGGATTAGAGGCACGCACCACCGTGCCTGGCCCCTGATGTTAATAATCTTAACGATCTTTGACATCCAAGTATTATTATTAATTTGATTAAAAATTTAATGAGTCCACATTCAAAATGATCTTGGCAGAGGGCAGTCAAAACCATTATGAGATGAAATTTAACCATGATCAATATCAAAATTTGTATTAGATTCAAATAATTAGATAGCATGAATACTGGGATATGAAAATCTAGCAGGACTTGCTTTCATTATGAACCAGTAGTGTGTTTAGGCCTAGATAAAGGTAAGTAATATCACTGGACTGCCTACTGGAAATAAAACTCTGAAGATACTTTATGGACTATTAATAGGATGGTGAGAAGTTTTTGAAACAACATATTTTTAAAAACAAGGTTATTTGAGGAGAATGTATAAGGAGACATGGATGCTTTCAAATGATGCAGGGCTGTTTTGTGGGGATTTAATGTATTGCTGCAGAGGGAAGGATTGTATAAGTGGGTAGAAGTTAGAAAGGTTCTTCTTGTTAGAATGATCTACTGATACTGAAATAGCTCTAAATTTATACACCTTCCACCATTGAATGTATTGAAATAAAGGGATGATCACAAGTTGACCAGGTATGATTTTAAAAGACTTTTGTGCTGGCCAGGAAGGTATATGCTTCGGTATGAATACAAGAAACTGTCTTTGGAATCAGGTAACCTCTAATCCAACCTTGTAAGACTCGATTCTGTCAAAATACCGAAAATTTGCATTTTACCAGAAGGTGGCGCTCATGCCTGTTGCCTTAATTTTAATCTTTACCTTTGAGGGAGCCTCACCTTTTCCTTATATGATGTCATTCAGTGTTTCTGCTTTCCTCCAAAAATCAATCAGTATTCTGTCCCATATTAACTAGAACAGATAACTTTTTGTGATGTTTTTATAGGTTGTTGCTTTTGTTTATACTTTGAACCTATAGTTTATCTGTACAATAGCTAGAAGAATGAAAAGGAATTAGTGTTCTGTCTTTTACGTATTAAGGCTAACCTTTTTTCTAGCCAAGTCTTTCCCAGAACAAAGTCATATAACAAACAAATTCCTTTTTTGCCCCATGTCATCCCTTTATGTCTCTTGTTTGCACATTCTTTATAGAGCCAAACATGTTGTAAGAGTTGTCTTAATTTCCTCATATCCCTCTCATTCCATGTCTGTAAATTCTGTGGACCCTTTTATTCCTCATCTTATTGATCTTTAATAGCATTCAACACAGTTAAAGACTTCTTGAAACAGTCTGCTTGATTTCTCTGGTATCAGAGTTTTTTGCTAAGTATCAGCAGCTACTTTTTTGATTATGGGAGCATTTTCATGTATGTTTGGGTTATTGATATGCTAATTTTTGTTTATAAAACAATGTAGAGGTATAAATAAACAAGAGGGATTTTTTTTTGAGAAGCAACCATTTATTAGAACTAATACAAGAATATTGAAGGAGGTAAAGTGGAGGAAGGAAAGGGGGGAGAGAACATGAGGCATTTTAATACTGTGCTTCAAGCCAAAAGGACTTGAAAAATAGTTTTAGAAGATCTTAAAAGTGGAGGTTGATATTTGTCATTATCAAGCTCTCTTTTCAGCTTCATTTTACATTTCCATGAGAAGCAGTTCATTTTAAGTCCATCCTTATGTAGCAGCTGTCGGCAGATGTTTCTGTGTTAAGAGAAACATGCCAAAGTGGATAAAGACTAAAAGCTGCAGAGTGAAGCAATAGGAACTTTCTTGACTAACTCATGTTTCATGTGATGATTTGAGGAATGGGGAACAGTGTTGGTGTCCATTACTCTACCTTTTCCCTGAAGCTTATTTAAAGTGCTATTTCTGGGGTAGTTAGGCCTTTCCTAAAAGATTACTTTGTTACCATACCAGAATAAAAAAGGGAAATCAATCAATCTATCTATCTATCTATCTATCTATCTATCTATCTATCTATCTATCTATCTATCTATCTATCTATCTATCTATCTATCTATCTATCTATCTATCTATCTATCTATCTATCTATCTATCTATCTATCTATCTATCTATCTATCTATCTATCTATCTATCTATCTATCTATCTATCTATCTATCTCTATGTATCTATACAGGGAGAGATTCTGTGTCTATATAACTGCTCACAGTGTTTGTGTACTAATACTGAGTTATCATCTGTATAGCTCTCATAGTCCCATGGAGACTGAACTATCCATCTGCTTTGTATGTTGGTGTGTGTGTGTGTACACACCCTTGTTAGGCTTTGTTAAAATTTTCACTCATTTTAAACTATAGATTTCATGGTCTGATTGACTTTTAGAAGTTATAAGTACTAATACCATTGCTCTCAAAAGCAAAGGAATCTGCATTCTGCCATCTCATTTCATTTATTTTCTCTATGAAATAAGGAAAACCTTATTTCTTTCAGTTGGCAGATGGTAAGTTACTTATAATGCAATAAAATGATCGATTCAGACACCCCAAACAATCGACAGGCAAGGTGTTCCATCAGCTCAGTATTTTACTCACATAGTGAGTTTTATTATATGTGATGAGTGCCTCATTACTATTCTCTGTGTGTGGCCTCTATTGACAGTATAGCTGGAGATGCTGTGGGGCAAGATGACTTTTGGGACTGAGGCTGTTCCCATTCCTCAAATCATCACATGAAAATTGAATTAGTCAAGAAAGTTCCTGCTGCTTCACTCTGCAGTTTTTAGTCTTTATCCACTTTGGCATGTTTCTCTTAACATGGAAACATCTGCCTCAGCCTGTCCTCTGTAAGCGTTCCACTTTCCCTAGCCCTGATTAGGTTCAATCCCACTTCATTAGTTAATTATTTGCAGGGGAAAACAAGTTGATTTGTGCTAAATGTTCCAACCAGATCCTTAGGATTGAAAGTAGTCCAATCAGACTTTTAGAGTGGGGACCCTGTAGGAGATGTAAAGTGAGCAAAAGTCAGCTGGAGCAGTGTGCAGCCAGCCTCTGAAGAGAAAAGGATTTGTTGAACCACCTTAGAAGGAGTTAGCATCCCACCTTTGGAGGGAAACATTTGTTGGAATGTCTTCGAAGAAAGATTCTGCTCTCAACCTCTGAAGAGAGCGATGCATTGAACTTTCAACCACTGTGGGGTTCACCACCTTTGTAGATTTTGTATACTTTGAACACTCCAATGATTTCTAGACCTCCACACCTCCAGGGCCCTTCACAGAGACTCAGCTACTGTTCCTGCCTCTGAGATCACCTGCAAGGAGCATTGTCAGACTTGACCACAGTCTCTGGTTCTCTGTTATGACTCCTGATCCTGTTGAGTCAGTCACAGTCTGGCCCAGTTTTTAAACTGCAACTGTGGGCTGCTGCATTATCACTTGATCTTTCATGAGTGGCCTTTGGGACTTCTGGACGTTGTATATACTAGCTGGGGTGAGATAGCCAGCCACTTGTGGCCTCAAAACCTTTGTCCTTTTCCTAATATTGCTTATTAAATAGACTCTTTTGTTGTTGGACCCAGAGCCTGAGTGGTCTTGCAGTTTTGTTTGTGGATGAGAACCCTCCGCAATGACCTGTCACCCCCCTGCTAGCTCTCCATTGGCACTGTTTGAGCACTCTGTTTTTAAGAGTCTTTTAGTGCTGTTTCAATACCAGGCTAAGATTTCAATACCAGGCTAGTTAGGGAATTGAAAACTCTGATTCTTGTAGGCCTCCCCTGATCCACCTTAGTGGGACCTCTTATTCTGTAATGTAGGTAGATATCTATCACCTCTGTTGGCACTATGGGGGAGGAGGAAAGGGGTTGTTATTGACTTCTTGAAGTTGAGAGACCTGACTTTTTATAGCTTTCTCTGATACTATCCTGATGGAAAGTGGAGATTGGTATACTTTATTTCAGTGTGAGAGTGGGGAATGAACAGGATATGGGAAGGGAGCAGTGAAAGGAGGGATGTTGGCTTACATGATTATGGAGATTGAAAATTGAAAGTAATAGGACATTGAGTTTTCTTTGTAGGGAGGTTTTTAATTACAAATGCAGTTTCTTTTAATAGATTTTTTATTTCATCTGTTTCTTAAGTGAGCTTTGGTATTTAAAGAAATCCGCCATTTTATCCATCAAGTTTATTGACAAAAAGTTGCTTATGATGTTTTTCCATCACCTTTTTTATAAAGGGAAAATCTGTAGTGATGTCATCTCTGTCATTATTTGGTTGATTTGTAATTTCTTTGTCATTAAAGAATATACTTTGTATGACAGGAATCTTTTAAATTCGAAAACTTGGTATAGCCTAAAGTATATTACCTGCCTTGGTTAGTTTTCTGTGTACCTGAGGAAAAAATGTCTTTCGCTGCTATTACATGGAGTGTTCTAAAAATGTCAATTTATAGACTTATTTAAGGCTTCCAAGTCATATGTGACACTTTTATTACTGTCTTTTATATAATCTGAACCTTGATTGAAGGTTGAATGTATTCCCTCTGTGAAGAGTTTCAGTGAAAATTTATATTACTTTAATTTGAAGAGACATCTTAATTTTTTGATATGTGATTCTTTGTGGCCAATATTTGGTTAGTTTTTGTTAGTGTTCCCTGAGCACTTGAAATAAAGTTCTTTGTGTGTTTCACAGAAAATAATGAATTATCAGAATTTTATAATTTATTGTTAGACCTTCTAAATCCTTACTTTTTTTGACCATGCTATTTTTCCTGGAATATTAAAAGTTATATTACCCTACTGATGATGCTGATTTCTCTGTTTTTCCTTTCATCTCTGTTTTATGAATGTTAATACTATATAGTTTATTATGTAGTTTACCATTATTTGGCATATAAAAATAGGAGATCTATCTTCATCATGATTTATTTATTCATTTACTGCCCTTTTAGTTTATCTGATAAAGATCACAACTCTGGACTTTTCTTTGCATAGTTTACTTTTGCCTCTTTAATCTTTCTGAATCACTTTGTTTTTTGTTGGTTGTTATATACATTTGGAGTGTTTGCTTTTGCGATATCAAGTTTTGGCTTTCTTCAGATTCCACTCTGAAGATACTGAGTTAAGCGAAATGTTTTTTTGTTTATATTTTAGAACAGTTTTTCATTACTTGATCTCTATTTTAAATTGGACTATATATTTCTGACATTTGGGAATGTGTATTTTATTCCAAAAAATTACCTTTACAATTAGAGCATTGTATAGTACCTCTGACCCTCTATTCCTTTGGACATGGTTCCCCACAATTTTTTCTTTCTTCTTCTTTAACCCCTATTCCATCTCCAGATTTTATCAGTATCTTAGTGTTGACTTTTATACAAACATACTTTTGTTTGTGTACACACACACACACACACACACACACACACACACACATTTTTTTTAAATCGTTGTATACCGAGTTGCTTCTACCACTTTGTCATCCGTGAGCCATCATCTCTTGTGCGCATTCCTCCCCTGATTTTACCTACCCCTCTTGCTGTGTGCTTCAGTTCTGCTGAATGTTAGTTTTAAGTTTTACTTATCCTTTTGTTTGTTTTCCTATATCCTACATATAGGTGAGATCATCCAGTATTTGTTTTTTTCCCCTGGTTTATTACCCCTAGCATACCTTCTAGGTCCATCTATATTTCAAAAATGCATCAAATTTGTCTTTTTGATTGCTGAATAATATTTCATAATAATAATATTCTACAACCTTCTGATCTATTTGTCTGTTTTGGGGTATTTGGATTGTTACCATATCCTGGCTATTGTAAATAGTGCTGCAATATATATCTGAGTACAGATGTCCTTTTGAATTAGTGTTTTTGTTTCCTTTGGATTTATTCCCAGAAGTGGGATTAGTGGGTTGAATGGTAGTTCCATTTTCAGTAATTTAAGGGTCCTCCACACAGCTTTCCATAGTGGCTGGGCCAGTTTACGTTTCCACCAGAAGTGTATAAGTGTTCTTTCCACATCCGTGCCAGCACTTGTTGTTGCCTGTCTTTTTTTAGGTCATTCTTACTAGTGTGAGGGGTATCTCATTGTGGTTTTGATTTGCATATCCCTCATCATTAGTGATGTTGAATATTTTTTCATATACCTGTTGGTCATTTGTATTTCCTCTTTGGATAAGTGTCTTTTAAGCTCTTCTCCCCACTTTTTGACTGAGCTTTTTACTTTGTTTTTGTTAAGTTGTGAGTTCTTTGTGGATCTTTGATATCAGACCCTGATCAGTTGAGTGGAGTGCAAAAACTTTTTCCCATTTGGCTGGTTGTCTCTTTGTTCTGGTTATTGTCTCTTTTGCTGTGCAGAAGTTTTTTAGCTTCATGTAGTCCCAGCTGTTTATGTTTTCCTTCCTTTTCTTGGCTTGTATAGATGTATCCTGGAGGATATCTCTTAGGGAAAGGTCATGGATATTTTGCCTATGTTTTCTTCTATATATTTTATGGTTTCACCTCTTATGTCCAAATCTCTTATCCGTTTTTGTGTATGGTATGAGGAAGTAGTCTAGATTCATTCTTTTGTATGTTGTGTTTTTGGTTTTTTTTTTTGCTCCTTTGTCATAGATTAGTTGATCATACATATGTGGCTTTACTTCTGGACTTTCAGTTTTGTTGACCCGTGTGTCTGTTTTTATTCTAGTACTATGCTGTCTTAATTATTATGGCTCTGTACTGTAATTTAATGTCTGGGAGTGCAATCCCCCCTTTCTCTCCCCTTTTGGTCGGGAGGGTGTTGCTTTATTTTTGAAATCCAGTAACTACTGCATTGGGTCTTAGTGTAATATAAGGCGTATGATGTGCCCTTTCAATATGTAGATTAAAATCTTTCCTAGCTTCAGGAAAACTTTCTAAAATTTTATCTTGTACTGTTCATTCTATTCCATTGTTTTGGTTTTCTTGTTCAGGGGTTCCAGTTATACATACATTAATGTTTTCTCTTTTTTTCCCCCATCCCTCCTGTCTTCCCTCTCCTTCCTGCTCTCCTCTTTGTATTCTTTCTCTCTTCACATTCTACCAAAACTTTGATCTACCATGCAGTTCTCTCTGGGCTTGATCTCACTCTTCATTGTACTTATCAGGAAGATAAAACCTCTTACTGAAGGTATCACTGATAGCTTAACTGCTAAATAAAGTGCTTCTGATTTTATTCACCCTCAGTTCTATAGTAAATAGTGAGAATTATGCCTTCCTTTTGAAATTTTCTATCTTTTAGATATCCCTGACTGTGTGTTCTTTTGAGTTTTAAACTCTGTGACCATTCCTGAGTTTACATTTGTTTCTTCTAACCATATCACAAATACTGGTTTCCTTCATTCCCTTGTTTTTGGTCAGTTTTATTCATATACATTGTTGTCTCTCATGACTTAGATGTTTCAACTTAGAAGTTTGCTAAAGGGAAACTGGATAGAGGAATATAGTAATATCCAGATTCTTTTTTTTTTTTTTTTTTTTCTAAGCTGTTTCTCAAATATGCCATTGCCAGACTTCTCCTAACTTCTTGCTTTGGACACTTTCTCCCCTCTTCTGTATCTCACTTTGTGATATCTTCATTCAGCTATCACTTAGACTAGAAATTTGGGAGTTAGCGTGAACTCTAACCCACAACCTTCTGTGCCTTCTAACCTACAACCAATCTGTCACCCAGCTCTACAATTTTACTTGATAAGTACTTAATTCTGTGTTCTGTTCAGTATGCTTGCAGTCACTCTCCTAGTTTAGTTTCATATTTCTTTCCTTACTACTATATTAGCTTTCTAGCTCTATCTTAGTTTTCTGTATCTTCCAATAATAAAATCCTTTCTAAATGAATCTGATGATTTCACTACCCATTAATTCCTGTGGTATAGCCTTCATACTTATTATTAGACTAAGCACTTAATTTCTTACTTTAAGCCTTTGATAATTTTAAATATTTTTATATTTAAAATAAATATAAAATCACCAGTTTGTACCTGGTGATTACAGGGAGTACCCCCTGCAGCTTATAGTTTCTGATGTACCTTTATGATGTGTTATTTCATAAACGACTTAAAATTTTTTTCTTTTTAGTACATTGCCACAATTGGGACTTTATCAATAGAAATTATATTTTTGTCTGTGTTAAACACTTTCACTGGAGAAATTCTGAATTTACTCCTTTAAGTGTCTCAGAAAACACCCCTTTTCAATGTTAATTTCTTAGCTTGATTTTTCCATACTAGGGAGGTAATAGATCTAATTTTAAATCCCAAATCCTAATCCACGGGCAGGCAGGATTTGACAATAGATTCTTGGGAGATACAGATTTGTACCCATTGAGTTCAACTTGAGACAGAATTTTTCTATGCCAAAGGACTGTCTTCTTCCACCCCCATACCTTTAAGAAAAATGTGACTTTTTGAGTGTCCTGGTTTAAGATAGATCTTTAATTACTTGTGTTGCAATGGCCTAAGGACTTAAGTTTCTTTCTGGTATTTAGGAAATACTAGACTTCTTTCTGGTACTTATGTAACTAACAAATTTATAGGCGAGTCTCAGTGACAACTTAGGGGTTGTTATTTTGCTTATCATTTATCTTTTTACTTGTATGCTCTGATTATTGCCTTTTCAAGAATTCCCTCCCCCCCCCCCTTGGATTTAACTGTCCCACAGTATCTCATTCAGCACTGAGACTAACTCTTGCTCTCACATTTTTCAAACCTATGATTTTAATTCCTGTTTCTAAAGAATTCTAGATAAAATTATAAATCTAGTTGTAGGAGTATTAGTGACTAAAGGAAGCAGATGTATGGGTCCTTTCAAACTTGTAGCTCCTTCTCATATTTCTCCCTCTTAAGTAGTAAGGGTTCCTCATTTTTGTTTTTGTCAAACAGGTGTTAATATGGGGTATTCTCCAGTTCACACAGTGACATTTCCCTTCTGATGGAATTGTTTCTGTTTAGATTCCAGACCTCAGGTTTTTTTTCAAGAAAATCATTTCTGTAGCCATCAGGACATGAAAGTGTACTGCAGAAATCTGATGCTTGGTTACTGAACAATTTCCAGTCATAACAAACTGCTTCTTTTGTAAATGACTTTTTTTGGAAAAGGCCAAAATTATAGGTTGTCGTTCACTTGGTGTGAATCTATACATGATGGTTGTTAAGCAATCAAAATATTATGAAACTGAGAAGTTAAATCAACTTAAAAATAGCTGGTTTGGAGGATTGCGACAAGATATGGATAACCTTAATCACCTGAACCACTAGTAGCACCAACGGTATCCTATTATCAATTTGATGTATTTTCTTTGTAAATTTTTTTGACAGTTATGAGGTAAATACATATTTTTCACTTGATATTTATTATTCTGTTATAAAAGCTTTGTAGAGTTGTAATAGCTATATAGTATTTTTGATAGTGAATTTACTTGGCTGGTTTCTCCTGTTGTTTTTAAATTCCAGCTTCTTTTCTTCCCTTCTCCCCCTCCTGCTTCTTCATTTGTAGAGCTGAGTGAAAACCTTACTGCATTAATTTTTTTTTTCTTCAAGCCAATCCTTTATGCCACTTTATAAGAAAGTAACTGGAGATGTGAGCAAAGGAAAAAAGGGTGTGGTCATAGAAGGAAAACAGGGTGATTTGGGAACCAGTGAACCTGGAGCAGGAAATTCCCCAAATGACAGTTAAATCAACTTCTGGCTTGGAGGATAGGTGAACAGCCTAGACAGCAGAGTAGAGGCCCATGGGGAGAACCTGGAAGAGGAACCCTCATATGGAAGTGTTAGCATCTAAAGTTGCGGTTAAGGACCAAAAGGGCATTTGGAAATTCCGTGAAAATAAAGAAATATATAAACAAGAAAAAAATAATTGTTTTTCTTCAATATATTTAGGGTAAATATACAGATAGAGTTAGTTAGTGGGCAAAAATGTTTCCTCACTTTTAAGAGTTTTGATACATGTTACCGAATTGTTTACCACAGCCAGGTATAAAGCTATTCTCCCATCAAACTGACAGCATTTTATGCAGACCATATTTTTAAATGGGTTGTGTCTAGCCAATGGGCCACTGGACAGTGGTTGGTGCTGATGCTCTTATGGTTTGTCTATAGGATATGGTGCCCATCATAGTTGATTACTGTCTCCTGCTACAGCGAAAGTAAGTATACATTGCCTATCAAATTCAATTATTTTGAATGCAGGTTGCCTCTTGCTTTTATTATGATTTAGATACTACTAAGATACTTAGATACTACTAAGAATTTTATTAATTTGACAGGATATGTTCTTAAAGTAATTTCAATTTATAAAAACTTGAGTCTTTAACAAATTTTTATCCACTTATCTAATAAAATCAGTTTCCAAAGTAGGTATCTTACATCTATCATCTATTTATTTGTGTGGCAGAATAATGGAGGAAAATGTAGTTAACGAAAGAGTAATACTACTCTAAGACTTGAAAAGTAAAAGTGATCATTCATGTACTGTGTACATTTTTTTATGAACTGTCAATAAAATACAGTATTTCATTACTCTCCCCCCCCCCCAAGGGCAAAACTCACTGTGTTTTCTATACTGGATTCTGACCAATATGAGCTTGTATTACTATAAGCAAAATATCTAAAGAGCAACCATCATTCAGATGACTAGATACATATAATACATATAGATTTAGCATAGAATAGCTGCTGCTTACAGGCATACGCCACCATGCCCAGCCTTGAGTACTCTTTTCTTAATAACTACATGTGAAATTTTTAAATTTCAAAGCTGGGTTGGCGGTGGGAAAGATACCATGATTTTTCAATTTATAATAGGCATATATACCATAAAATTAAAATTCAATATTCACAGATGTACACATCTGTCACCCCAATTAAGCCTTGTCTTTTTAAAGAACTTTATTAACTGTAATACTTGTATCAGAAAAGAGAGCAAAAGTTTCCTTGAAAAAAAAGTTCCTTTGAGCTTGTATTCTTTTATAAATAGACCAACCCAAATCAACTTTGAGCTTACTCAATTCCATTTATTTTTAGCCGGGATGTGTTTAATTGGTCCTGTCTATATATTTACTACAGACTGCCAAGTGATAGGGTTTTTATGCTCCAGCTTCAGACACTCTCTGACTTTGAAAATATCTTATAAAACTGAGTTCTTTACATTTTTTAAATTATAAAATTGATAACGAACAGGGTAAATTTAGTATTTTTCTATCAATTTAAATTTATGAATGGTAAATTCCGAACAATAGTTTTAATTTGATTAATGTAAAATTAATTTCTCTCGCAAGAAGACCTCCTTGATGGTCCTCTGTTACTCAGAATAGATTTTCTGTTATTCTATCTGTCTAGAGGCTAAGCTTGAAATGATAGATAGCAATTTTGATAAATAGCAAGTTTTTCCTTCCAGGAAAGAAAGGCAGTACCTTGGAAGTATATAATGAATAAATATAGAAACAGAAGAGCTAAAAAAAATTTGTGCTGTTTTACTTTCTCCCACCTTCCCTAGTGCTGTGATATTCTTCTAGAATAATGAGAACATAGCTTAGGGTTTTGGTTTTGTTTTAAGGTAGAGATGCAAATATGAATTGCCAAATTTTTTTTCCTCTTTATTATAGTCTCTGACTACTTAAGTATGTAATTTTACCATTAATTTTACCAGTATTGCTGCTGTTTGTTTTAGAAATGCCTTGTTTGTCAACTTTTATGCTGTTTACTGAATTTTTAGCTCTTTAATTCTCCTCCCTAGAGCTTTTTGTCCTGATCTAAATTACATAATTATCTTCCTTAGCATATTTCTAACAACACACTACTACAGGGCTGGCAAATATGACATTTTCTTTAAATTCATTAGAGTTAGTTACTCTTTATCTTTCTTACAGTAAAGCTTCATTATCTGTTTCTTTTGCTTGACTAGTAATAGGTAATCACCAAAATGTGATGGACTATTGATTAAAATGAGGCTAACAAGAAAAACACTTTGATAAATATGAAGTAAAGGGGAAAATGATGCAAAAATTGCATTTGTGGATATAAGAAAAATATAAATGGATATGGATTTTTCCCCAGGGTATTGCAATACTGTTGATTAAAAAATGGCGTGTGGTTCTGATGCCAGTTATAGCCAATTCTATTTCATCTTCTGTCCCATTTCATCTTCTCTCCCTTTCCAGGACTTCAGATGAGGCAAAATCCCTTTCCCATTGTACTTCTTTCAGAATGTCCTTGACTTTGTTATGGAGCTTGTCATCAAGACCACTTTCATAAATACCACCTAACACATTTTACAATTGCCAAAATACACATACAAAGAGGTTGAACTTTTAGTAAACAATAAATAAATAAACCTAACAATAGAATTAGCACAGGTTATTTTTATGTTAAAAAAGGAATGAATGAATGTATTTTAAAAAGGAATGAATTAGTAAATGATGCAAGGCAAATGCAATTTATGAATGGAAACATAAAAAATGAAAGAAATGAGAATAATATTTAGTTTGTATCTATCAAATAATCTGGAAAAGATACACAATTGTCTGTGAAACTGGTATGATTGCACATTACTAGTGTCAGTACAAATTGGTAGTGTGGTGCCTTTTGGAGATAATTTAATGAACATATTTTTTCATTTTTTGATAAATTTCTAAAAAATAGACTGACTAAGGGATTAAACCCCCAAAATAGGAAAGATTGTGTATGCGAATGTTTATTATAACTTCTCTTATACCAATAAAATACTGGAATAAGTGGTATATCTAGTACTTCCAGAATAGTGATATTTCACAATAGACAAAATGGTAATAATTTTAAAAAGTAGGTGCCCACTTAAAATAATATTTGTTATATAAGCCATATGCAAATAATTCAGAATTTTATCTGTCACGTGTATAACTAACTCAAATGATTTGAGTCCTTGCTGAAGAAACATGAAATAGAACTACTGAATGTGGTGGCATTTAGATTAATAAAATCTTTTGTTCCCACAAATAGTTTCCAGATATATTGTTAAAATAATGAACATTTTCTTCTCCCTCTTCCATCATCAGTTTAATACCTTTGGGAAGCAAGGGATAAGAGCTAGATAAAGGAGCAAATTGACTCTGCAGATCTCTTGGGAATATTTAGGTACCAGGAAAATGAAAAGAATATATTATGAATAGTTCATTTTGAGTTTTAAAATTTGTACTTATTTTATTGAGATGGTAGTGGTTTATAACACTGTCTGTTGCACCTCTTCAAATCTGTGTTGCTATGCTGTGCCCACCACATGAACACCTAAACTCTGCCTACCTCCTCTCCCTCTGGTGGCCTCAGCTCTACAGTCACATTTTCAGGGTTTGTTTCCATTTTTTCCCCTACTCCATCAAGTTCACTGTGCTCTCTGTTACCACATTAGTGTTCTCTGTAAGAAGCAGAATGCCATGGCAGGTTCAGCTAAGGATCCATGTCAGACCATAAGTTCAAACTCTGACTCTGCTACTTGTGAACTCTTTGACTTTGATTAAATAACTATTCCTCTTTGTTTATCTGTAAAAGAAAGAGTATGAGGAGAATTAAAATGGTGTATATATAAAAAGGATTTTATAATCTAAAGCTGTGTGAATATTGTTACTTTTTAAGTAGATGTATGAACCAGTTGAAGTCTGAAAAAGATGAGACATACTTATCAGGCTGAATTTGATGAATAGAATATTCCTAAAATTATTTTTCCCTTTTGTGTTATAGGGATCTTTTATTTAGCCAGATGTATGACAAATTAAGTGAGAATTCAGTGGCCAAAGGAGTGTTTTTGGAGTGCCTTGAACCATATATTTTAAGTGATAAGTTGGTGGGGATTACACCGCAGGTAATGAAAGACTTAATTGTTCACTTCCAAGATAAAAAATTAATGGAAAATGTGGAATCCCTCATTGTGCATATGGATATCACCAGTTTAGACATACAACAGGTAAGTTTATGGATAGTCTGCTAATTTACAGAATATACATAATATATATAACATACATAATATCCTTTATTGTTTATATTTTCTTTGCACTGCCTGCTGTCAACTCCAATTATTTATTAGGCACATTTGGTAAGATATCTTAAAAACTGATATTTATTGATATTTCTTAGTACTGCTCTTTAGTAAACGTTAGGTTATGAACTATGGCAAGTCAGGAGTCTTCTAGACATCCTCCAAAGTTAGTCTGAGCAGAGAAAGTACGTTGAGTACTTCCTCCATAAATGCATACTGACTGATTCTTTATCAATTTGCTTATCCACTACTATAGTTTTAATCCTGAAAGTGTGTAAGTGAATTTCAACTGACTACTTACACGTGAATAGAATATTTCCACTTTCAGGAATATAGTGCCATTTTTTAAAAAGTTAGTTTATAAGTCCAGGTAACTTTCATACATTTGAGTTTTGAAGTACAGAGCATAGTATATGAAGTAAATTAAGAGTGTTTTGGTATGATACATTAAGGGCATGTGTGTTCTGACACAAATTTAACTAAGACACTTCACAATTTAACTTCAGTTTCACATTAGTGTTTGCTAATCCATCTCACTCTGTCCAGCCACAACCTTATTTCTTGAAGGCATTATCTAGATTGTTCTCTGCTTTTTTTTCCACATCCTAGAAAATTTTCACCCTTGCTTTCACTAGAATCAGAAATCACCTCCATTTCCTCTATATTAAGCAATATTGTTGAAATTTATTTACTTTTAAACAGCATTTACTTATTTAAAGAAGTATTTATTGATTTGGATGTTTCATGGACAAGAGTCTTCATAAGTCTAATTTTAGAGGGAAAATGACAATAAACAAGCCAGAAATATTAAAAAAAAAAACAAATTTTATGTTAAAAGTCAAGCAAGACGTTACACTGGAAGGGAAGAGAGGATAATTTAGATTGACTAATTATTGAAAACTTTCCTGAAGAATTATGAATTCTGAATAACAAGGAATTAATAATGTGATGATCTTGGAAGAGAATATTGTTATAGGTAAAAGCTACAACAAATATAAAACAAACACATGTACATATATAGACAGGGTATGTGCCTTGGGTGTTAAAGTAACAAATAACAGATTTGGAGCTTGGGTGAAAGAGAAAGGTAAACCATTCAGGGTACAGATTTATTTCATTTTATTTTAAGTAGTATGGAAGATCATTAAAAAGTTTTAAACAAGATCACCCAGCTTACTTCTGCTATAACAAAATGAGAAATCAAGTGATCTAATTTGAAGTTGATCCTGGCCATGGCCAGAGATGGTAGCTTGAGATGGAACGAGTTGACCTGATTTTGGATGTTTTGAAGAACAAGCTTGTTTGCTAATAATTGGATGTGAATATGTGGAAAGAAATCATTGGAGGATGATGCTTAATTTTTGGCTGGAGAAACAGGGTAGTTATTTCTTAAAAAGGGTTTGAAGACTGGAGTAGGTCTAAGCTTATGAGACAAAATTAGGAGTTCTGTTTTGTCATTTTATTCTGATACCCACTAGACATTCAGGTAAGATACCAATAAATGGTTGGATATATGAATTAAGGGGGAGATTAGGGACTGCAGCTATGGATGTAAAGATCTGTATGGTTGTGGTACTGGCTACAAGGGAGGTAAGTGAGGGAAGAAAGGTCCCAGAATCTGCTGCCTTTGTCTTGAAAGTCACCTCACTTCTATTTTTCTTTTTACCTCTGTCTCAAAAGCCTAGCAGAGCATACTTCTACTGTGTGTTTAGTGTTTTTCTCTTGTCATTTTAAAATTTAATATAGCTCTCTAAGAATGGAATATAGCATACTCTGTATTTCAGGTCAACTCTATTTCTCCCCCTAAATATTTTCTTAAATCAGTTTCTCTTTCTCTTTAAATACATTAAGTTTTAGCACTTTATAACTGCTTCTCTCTTTAGAACCCCCAATTTCCTCCTCTACCTTTGGCAATACATGCTTGGCTTTGGTTCTCACTTAAATATTGCTCCCTCAGGGGTAACCTTCTAAATTATCCTGTCAAATTCCTTTATAGCACTTGTTATAAATTAATTACTTGTAAGTTAATTGTATGTGTAATTGGGTATCTTCCTAGGTTATAACGCATACACCATTTTGTGTTTCTCTTTCCTTTGGTGAATATCTGGAAGATGGAAGCTTTTTAAGGGTAGACTAAGTCATGGCCTGTCTCCAGTGTCTAGATGAGGGCCTGACTATAGGTGATCAATAAATATTGATTAAAGGTAAAATGCGTGTGAAAAGGGGAAGAATAAAGAAGAAATAAAATTAGACATTGAAGAATGTTTGAAAGTAATTATACAGTTAACAGTATTCTTGAATCTCTAGTTACTCTTAGGCTGGCATTGTGTTTGAATACTTAAATTTCAGTTTTTCCAGAAAAGGAATAAGAACAGTTAGGAAGAGATTTCGATATCTTGTTCATTCTTAAAGTTTTAAGGGCAATAATTGGTGAGATTTAATTGGTGAATTATATGGAAAACCAATTTTTTTTCTTTGCAGGTAGTTCTCATGTGTTGGGAAAATCGTTTATATGATGCTATGATCTATGTCTATAATAGAGGCATGAATGAATTTATTAGTCCAATGGAGGTAAGATGCTTTCTAATCTTGACAAGTATTTAATATCTGTTTACCCCTGTTCTTCATTTTGTTTTGAATAGTTTTTATGTTCATCTAATGACTTTAAAAATTCTTGTAAATTTATTAGATTTACATCCATCTTAATTTGGGATTTTTAGGTTGCTTTAATTTCATATCTCCTATTTCTTTATTATTTTATAATTTGCATTCATAGGTATTTAATTCCTAGAGGACATTACTTAAAATTAAAAGTAATGCTTGTCTGTTACATTTTAAGTTTTTGAGAATTTTTGATATGATAGACTTTCCAAAGGTATAAGAAATTCATTATATGTACTTAACTGTACATAGTGATATATTACTGAGTAATGCCATTTCTAGATCTAGTCTACTGAGTTTCAGTCTAGTTCCTGAAAGTGGTGAGAGATCATTTTGTGTAATTACTGGTTTGTTGCTTTTCCAGGTCAAAATTTTGTAACCTTTATTACAGTTTCTTATTCTCCTTACCATTAGAAGTGAGCGTTAAAAAGTGTTTCACTTCTTTTAAAAGGAACCAAATCCATCTTGTTATCTGTCTTAAATTTTGAGGATAGATTGTGGCTAATGGTTTGTGGATATAGGTAGTACACTGCCACACATTTCTTTATTACAGTGACTGATAATCAGACTCAGGAGAGTTGGGCTACTCCTTTAATTTTTTTGCACATTGGTCATTCCAGACTGTTCAGTAGTATTAAATCAGTGGTCAGTCTATGATATTTTTATCATAGAATGTACCATTGTCCCCCTACTGACTTCAACTAGGAAGAATTAATGTAATTTCTTAGTATCTATCAAAAAGTCCCTGAAAACAAATTCTAATTTTATGCATTCTACATTGATAAAGATGATTGCCAGGTTTTTGTTGTTTCTGCTTTTGATGTTTTTGTTTTGTGTTGATTTTTTTATTCCTTCAAATCCATTAATACCTGTTTCAGATGGAAATGTATTGGCCTATTGAGGTTGCCTTGTTTTGTGTGCCGAGTAGTTTTCAAGTTTAATGGTTTTCAGCAGGGGTTTGATACTTGTTATTAAATAGTCATTTGGAGATTTTAGCAGTGGGAGGTTAGATGCAGCCTGTGACTCCTTTTTTGTAATTCATGCCTGTATGGAAATCACTTCTCAGTGTTTAAAAATTTCATTATTTCAGTCCTAAAAGAGGTCTAAATTAAAAGGAGGTGTGTCACCTCATGCAGTTTTCTAGAATGAAAGACAGGATTGTCACATTGGCGATTACTGCTATAGGATGTGAAGTATTTCCTTAGTTCTAGTTCTGATTGTTACTAATGTAGAAATAGTTTTTGTCAAGTGTTGGGAAGAAAAATTTTTCCTCTAACTTAAATCCCAATGGTAGGGTGGCAGGGGGAGAACTGCAAATTAACTGACATTAGAGATGAACGAAAAGGATAAGGTTTATTCATCTATGTCCTAGAAAATTCAGTAATGAGTAATAAATTGAATAGCTGGGATAAAGGTTTATATACCTTTACATCCCAATATTTTTAAACAAAAATATTCCAATATTTTTAAACAAAATATTGCAGGTGGGGTGTTTGGAGAAGGGTAAAACATCAGTGGGAAATATGAAAGGTTTTATTAGGCTTATGGACAGTGGTGTTTGTACATCCCAGTGCAAACAGTCAGTTTTCTTCCAAATAGCAGACTCCCACTGAAGAAAGTGAATATAATTTTGGCATTAATTTTATTGTATTTTCAGAGATTCTGCTTAAATGGCCTCTTTGTGGCTGCTGATTATTCAGATGTTTTCAGTTGAAAAGTAATCTTCTATTCTGGTGGATTGTTAGTTCCTTTACTTACAATTTTTCAAAGAATAAAGTACCTCTAGGAATTGAAGAGTATTAGAAATTATTTCCACAAAGACCTCCATCTAACTGGTATTTATTGAACATTTATTTTTCAGTGAGGAATGACAATGATTGTTTACCAGTGATCCTTGCGAAACAGTTCATAGTTACATTAAGAGTTTATATTAATCTCAGTAGTAAATGTCTGTGTAATTCAGAGAAAGATGATTAATTGCTTAAGATTCTTGAATTATCTTTTCTAAAATATTTTTTATTTTAAATAATGGTGATTATTTTCCTATTAATTTTAATACAGAAACTTTTCAGAGTCATTTCCCCACCTCTGAATGCAGGAAAGACACTAACAGGTATTCATTTTCTAAGCTTTAGTTTAACTTTTTTGCATTTTAAGAAATCATTTATCATAAAATTGACCAACTTAATTGTAAATTGTGAATTTGATAGTTGCATATAATCATGTTATTTCCACTAATGTCAAGCTCTAGCAGGAACTGTCTATTTCCTTCACCCAAGAAGTTTCCATTTGCCACTGTATATATTCTGTCCTTACCCCAACCCCCACCTCCCAGCAATCACTGATCTATTTTCTCTTGCTAAGTTTCATGTAAATGGAATGATGCAGAATGTATTCTTTGACATTTTCTTTCTTTCTCTTTATCTAACATTTTTGAGATTCATCCGTGTTGTTTTAAGTATTGATATTTCATTACCAATGAGTACTGGATGGTATTCTCTGGATCTGATGAACCATCACTTGTTTGTTCAGTCACCAGGTGATGGACATTTCAGTTGCTTCCAGTTTGGAAGTATTATAAATATTACTGCTACATTTGTGCACAAGTTTTTAATTGTTTTGTTGTTAGGAAATTGTAGATTCATATGCAGTGGTTACAAATCAAAGATCTGTATACTCTTTACCCACTTTTCCCCAATGAGAACATCTTGCAAAGCTAAAATACAATAGCAAAATGAGATACATTGATAGTGAAGAGTGTATCTGTACTACATACAGTTTGATCCCCACAAGTGTCTTTCATGTTGCTTTTCATACCCATCTATGGCCTTTAGCTATGAATTTTTTATGAACCTATGTATTTACTTTTCTTGCACCAAAACCTAAGATTGGAATGGGTAAATTGTATGCCTAATCTAGGTGTTCTTTTCTCTTTTTTTTTGAGACTAGGTCTCACTATTTTTGCCCATGGAACTGCAGGCTCTCGTTGCCTGGGGCACCACAGACTCAAGCAGTCCCCAGCCTCAGCTTCCCAGGTAGCTGGGATTACAGGCGCACGCCACGCCACCCAGCTATTTTTTTGGAACTAGGTCTCACTATGGGCCCCAGGTGGGACTCGAACCGTGATCCCTAGCCCCGGCTGCTTCATGGACTGAAGCTTACAGGCAGGAGCCACCGTGCCCGGCCTAGGTGTTATTTTCTAAGGTGCTACAGTATGGTTTTTGAAAATGGCTGTGCTATTTCCATTCCCATAGCAAAATATAAGTGTCCCAGTTGCTCTCTATCCTTCAAACACATCAAATACTTGGTACTGTTGTTCTTTGGGAATATGCTTGTCTTGCTTTAAATACCAAGTTTTCTTTTTCATGACCACATAAAATTTATATTTCTGAAAAGATTTTGAGAGAAAGTTGCTGAAGATACTTTTTCTATTTTTAGATGAACAAGTTATTATGGGCAACAAACTCCTTGTATATATTAGGTAAGAGATTTATTTATCCATGTGTATGCTCCTTTTGTAATCCACCCCCCCCACACACAAGTTCTTAGAGAATTATCCATGTGTATGCTCCTTTTGTAATTCACCCTCTCCCACATTCTTAGTCTACTCTCCCTGAAGGGCTCATCCTATTGCATTTTCCAGACATTTCTTAGCCTAGCTCATTCACCATTTTAATCATCATCTTTAGTGCCATGGTTTAAAAGTCTCTGAGAAGCATCTGGCTTTTACCAGGTGGATCATAGTATAGTGCTCCCTCTTATCCATGAGGAAATATGTGCTAAGCCCCACAGTGGATGCCAGAAACCATAAATAATAGTGAGCCCTAAGTATGCTATGTTTTTTTCCTGTACATACTTACTTACCTATAGTAGTTTAATTTATAAAGTAGAGCAAGTAAGAAAAATTACAGCATAGAAATTACATGATTATCATATCTCTCATAATATCATGTAATATTTCAGACCACAGTTGAAATATTACAGGTAGCTAAAACTGGAGAATGAAATTGTGCATAAAGAGGGACTATTTACAATATACTGGTGCCCTTAGGTTCTTTCTGGATGCTTTGTTGAGACTTGCACATAGTCTTTACTTAGTTCTTCTTGCCCCTGTGGTGCAACTTGAGCTTTTCTTTGGAAAATGAAAAGAAATCGAAGTCCTGAGTCAGAGAATGTAATATTTCACTACCATCCCCATTCACCATGTTTCTGCACTGGATTTGAAATTTACCAAACTATCAAAAGCTGAGTGCTTCTACTCTCTTGGGTTTGAGAAGTATGCTATCTGAACTTTCCTTATTAGAAGTCACCATGTCTGTTTTCTTTATTTTCCTGTAGCTGTTGTTTAGCAGGCCGTGCCTATCCCATTGGTGACATCCCTGAAGATCTTGTCCCCTTGGTTAAAAACCAGGTTGGTGCTATTTTCAGTGTTTTTACTATCTGCACCTCTTGTTAAATGCACTAAAGATAAATTAGTGTGTCAATAGCCTTCTTTGATAGGTGAGAGTCTCCACTCCATCAGTGAAGCCAATAATTATAGCTGAGAGAGCTTCTAAGAGAGAAATTATAACATAGTAGCAGTTTTAACTGAATTCATCCTTTATTAAAATGGGAATCATTGCTTCAGCAGGATACTTTGTAAGGTGAGAAAATAATCAAGTTTTTTTAACCCACAGGTTTTTGAATTTCTTATTCGTCTGCACTCAGCAGAAGCCTCCCCTGAGGAAGAAATCTATCCTTATGTTCGGACTTTGCTACATTTTGACACAAGAGAATTTCTGAATGTATTGGCACTGGTAAGAGAATGTTATTTTAAGACATTTTAAAAGAAGCCAGGGTGAGATTTTTTCAATAAAAAGATAAATAATAGTCATTATTAAATAGGTACAATTTTTTTGCCATAGTAATAAGTCAAGCTTGCACATGTGGAATTTTGCTGTGCCAGTCATATTTTCTAATTCTTTGTCTCCTTTTCCTACACTCTTCTCTCCACTCTCTCCTTATCTATTTCTCTAAGACCTCCTTATCAAAAAGTTAAAGAAAGCAGGGCCAAGCATGGTGGCGCATGCCTGTAGACAGCAGCCTAGGAAGCTGCAGCTGGGGCCAGCGATCGCGATTCAAGTCCCGCTGGGGGCACATAGCGGGCATGGTGGCGCGCACCTGTAATCCCAGCTACCTGGGAAGCTGAGGCTGGGGATTGCTTGTGTCTGTGGTACCCCAGGCAACATGAGCCTGCTGTTCCATGGGCAAAAAGTGAGACCTAGTCTCAAAAAAAAAAAAAAGTTAAAGAAAGCAGAGCTGGATGTGGTACATTTTTTATTTTATAAACTATATTAATTCATATATACATATGGAAGTGAATGCTGAAGTACATGTAGTGTGATAGTGAAAATAACTGGTGTTGAAATGGAACCCAAAACTTCCTGCTGAAAAAACATCCTTATACATGTTTAATTAAAGACAGATTTGGGTGTGCCAAGTTCTCTGTGAAAATGCCCCAGAGAAGTAATATTATAAAACGTGGTATATTTTCTCAGTTAAATAGTATTATAGTTTCTAAAAAGCTTTTGATAACACGTATAGTACTTGTAGTGTTTAGTGAAGCAGCAGACTTGCAAATATGAAAAACACAAGTATTATATATGCACAATATTTGGAGAAAAGGAGAGGAAGAAATACACTTAAATATTAATAGTTACTAATTTTGTGAGATGGGACAGATTTCTCTAATTGAACATATAGTACTTTTATAAGTTGAATATTAGTATAAACTAGTAAAGAAAAAGAAGTGTCCCTAAGAAGGCTAAAATTCTAGCTATGTATCTTTGAATTAGTTTAATTTGAAAGTCTGACTTCAGAAGCAGAGAAAGACAAGAAAAGAAACTTAGAATTGGAAATCAAATATCGTTGCTTTAAGAGACTTTAGATATCCAGCAGAGAACATAAGGATACTTGATGTCTCATGTGTAGGATAAAAGAAATAGAAAGTGGCATGGCTGGGGGTTCAGAAAGTAGGGGTTCAGAAGCAAAGAATTTTACATATTAATTTTTTTATAGAATGTGTTGCTATCTGAATTATGACATTGAAATTAATACCCAGCACCAGTGGGACTACAGATAGTTGATTTTATTTGAGTGCCTAGGACATCATAATGCTTCTGTTTTGGGGGTGTACTTTTGGCTGATATGATTCAGACCCTGCCTTTGCAAATAAGTTAACTAAAGCACAGTGTAGTACATGTACTGTAGGAACCCCTGGAAGAACAATCCAGTGGAGAGTTAGGGAAGGTTTCTTTGAAATGATGTCCATACGGAATCTCAAAGGATGAGTAGAGGTTAGTCAGATGAATGAAAGGGAAAATATTCTAGAAGAAAGCCTGGAAAGATGGCCAAACAGGTGTGTTGTTTAGTCTTGAAGTAATTGAAGGAGAAAAAAAAAAAAAAAACTGCATTGAAGCTTTTTAATAGAGGAATAGCAGGATATGTAGGTTAGAAAAATTCTCTCTACTGTGTGTAACAAATAGATTGAAATATAATTGTCATCAAGAAGATATGATGACAGATTTTTGTGGTGATTTAGATAATTAGGGCAGTGACAGGGAGGTTATTAAGATGTGAAGGAATGTGAAAGATCTTTTAGGAGGCATTTCCCTAATTCTCCTAATGTTTGCAGTTTTTTGTACAGCTAGATGTGAAGGAATATCCACTTCTGTTTGGCTTTTGACCTGTACAAAATAAGAACAGTTTAACATTTTCAAAGGTCATAAAAACCAAATAACAGTATGTCATAGAGACTACATGTAGTGACCAAGGCCTAAACTGTTTTCTCTCTGACCTTTTACCTAGAATGTTTATTGACCACTGGATTGGCATTTACCCAGTACCTATTGTTATCCTGAAATTCCTTAATTCAAAGAAAATAAAATTTTGATTGAGGTAGCATTGTTTTACAACACGACTGTAAATGATTTAGAAAACTAGGGTCACACCTCCTCAACACCACATCCACCACAAAAGCTTCCATAGTCCTTTACCACAGACTGGTGAACTTTTCCTCCTTTCTTCCCACCCCCTCTCTCTTCCCACTGTATAGCCTCAATGCTGCAGTCCTAGTTCTAGGATTTGTTTTGATTTTGTCAGTTCCTTTGTTTTGTTTCTCTGTATTCCATGCAAAAATGAAATCATCCGGTGTTGGTCTTTGTCCTTTTGACTTACTTCACTAAGCATAATTCCCTCCAGCTCCAGCCATGTTATCACAAATTGACAAGGGTTCATCTTAATTTTTTAAAATTAATTAATTTATATATAGATTTCACATCTTTGTATTCCCCAGGGATCACCCACCGCCTTCCCTCCCTGACCATTCCCTCCCATTCCACCCCCTTCCTCCCCAGTTGTGTACTTTAGTTTAGTTCTTAGCTTGTTTTGACTATTCTTCCTGGCCTTTTGCTTGTTTTTCCTATATATATCCCATATATTAGTGAAATCATTTGGTTTCTGTCTTTTTCTTTCTGACTTGTTTGTGCTAATATGATTTCTTCTAAGTACATCTATGTTATCATAAAATTGTCAAATTTGTAGTGGGTTTCATCTTTAATAGTATATACCATATCTTCTTAATCCATAATATTTTTAAGGGCCTATAGAAATATTTTGTATGACTAAATTTAAAAATGAGTCTTTTGAGTTTTTGATTTATCTTTTATGTTTTGCAAATTTTATCATTTTCCACTAGAGCATCTGCATATCGCTAACAAGTGTATCATAGAAACATCTTTGTGGAATGATAGTGTTTTTAACAACACTATCTGTGTCATATTGGCAGCAGCTGTTAACCACAACCAAAGTATTATTTTGTATATCATAATAGTCATTCTGTAATATATATCAGCACTTAATTATGGTTATAGGAGAAGTAAACTTTCAGTATCTGTTTCAAAACAAAGAGTACATGTTGCCAAAAGGAAAATGGGTAAGGGAATTATTTTATAATTGCTATAGTGCTGTAATTTTTAAGTACATATGTTAATTCTTTGTTTTTGTGTTTTAGTTGAATAGCCATTGTATTAGCAGATAGACTGCAGAGTAACTTGTCAATTTGGGAGAGTGGGGGGTATGTGTTTTTGTGACTCTGTGCATCTTTATTCTCATAAACTTACAGATAGAACTGAGAAACTTTCTAGCCTATCTCTTAAATTATGGTCATATATAACTTACTAAAGAATCAACAAACCTGTTTGAGCCCTTCAGGTCGAGTTCCTCTAATGTCCTTGGAACTCCTTTTAGCATACTTCGACTAGCATACTTCAGTAAAGCAATCTAGTTGAAGAAAAGGTTTTTTAAAAAAAATTATTTTATATTTCTTGTTAAATAATTGACTAGACCATTCAGCAGTCATTTGTCATGCACATCCTATGTGCCATATAGAAGGAATAGAAGGGCCTACTAATAAGAGAGAAGCATGAGCTGTTGTGCTTCGGGGAAGTTGGGAAAATTCAGGAACCATTTAAAGAACAGCAAGTATTCTGCTTTGAATACAACTCTGAGGTAGTCTTGAAATTCAAGTGGTTATGAAGTCTACTTCTCCACCCCTTTTTAAAATCTGTTGGTACAATATGTAGTCCTTTCTCTTATTTCAGGACACTAAGTAATAAATTATTTTTATGTGGATTTAAATATTTCTATGTGAAAAACAGGAAAGACACTTAAGTTTTTCAAATTTCATATTCAATAAATATTTTTTCTCAAATTCTTGACATTGAGTAGTTTTACTTCCTTCAGTTTCTTCATAAAGGTATTTCTGATGCTGCACTGGCATTTACTTCGATACCTGTTCTGTTAAAAATATATTTGGCTCTATGAGCAGGGACATAAAGTAAAAAGTGCTGCTAGTGGCAGTATTTTGAAAATAGGTTACTTCTTATAAGTAGGTTTGAGGATTTTAACATTGTGACAGTTTTACTATAATAATTCTTTTAAATAGTTATCTTTAAACTATTTGTTCTTAGTTGTCATGGAAATCATGAGAATTATCACTTTCCACGATTGTTAATAAACTATATTTCAGTTTTCATTTCTAAATAATTTAGACCAAATTCTGACTGAGCATATAATGTGTTTCATCCTTCACCAAATCCTTACTCACAAATACCTCTTGCCACTAGTCTGCTTTCTTCAATTGCCTATAAGCTTTGCCTTTCTCTTTTAAGTCACATTTTGGTTTTATGATAAGCACTGTAACCTTTACTTTTTATCTACTTTAATGTCTCAGAATACCATGTATTCTGTACAAAATTAAATGCTGCTTCTCTCTGAACTCGCTAAAAATAATTTGTTATTAAAGGTCTGTAGGGAAAGACCTGATAGTGAGTAGTTACCTTATTTGAGAGTTCCTGACTACCGACAGGGATTTAAAATCTTGTTGCCACTGGTTCAACCACTATGGAAGGCTGTGTGGAGGACCCTTAAATTACTGAAAATGGAACTACCAGTTGATCTAGTGATCCCACTATTGGGAATCTATCCAAAGGATACCAAAACACTAATTCAAAGGGACCCCTGTATTCACATGTTTATTGTAGCTATTTAGAATTGCCAGGATATGTAAACAACCCAAATGCCCCCAAACTGATGAATGGTTGAAAAAGATGTGGTGTATTTATACATTGGAATATTATTCTGCAATCAAAACTGACAAATATGAGACATTTGTGGTAACATGGGTGGATCTAGAGGGAATCATATTGGCCGAAATAAGTCAAAAAGAAAAAGAAATCATATAATCTCACCTATAGGTGGGCTATAGGAAAAGCAAGCAAAAGGCCAATGAAAATTCAAAAGAAGCTGACAGCAGAGCTGGGGCAGGCAGTGAGGGAGGGGGGAGGTGAATGGAGGGGAGAAATCTGGAAGGGAGGAGCACAAGAAGATGAGGACTCATGGGTGATAGAGTGGAGGGAGAACCCCGGGAATGCAATGATGTTTTACACACACACACTTCCCCTCCCCTTCCCCCTCTCCCTCCCCCATCCTCTCTCCCTCCCCCATTCCCTTCTCCCCCCTCTTCCCCTCTCCCCCCTTTCTCCCCTCTCTCCCCACTTCTCTCTCTCTCCTCACTTTTTTTTTTTTTGAGACTAGGTCTTGCTATTTTTGCCCCTGGAACCACAGGTGCATGTTACCTGGAGTACCACAGACTCAAGCAATCCCCAGGCTCAGCTACCCAGGTAGCTGGGATTACAGGCACGTGCCACCACGCCCAGCTAATTTTTTGAAACTAGGTCTTGCTACGTTGCACCGGGTGGGCCTCCAATTGCGACCCCCAGTCCCCACTGCAGCTTCCTAGGCTGCCGTTTACAGGTATGCACCACCATGCCTGGCTCAAACAAATATTTTTTTTTCCACACAAATATTTAAATAAAATTTAAGAATCTTGTTGCCTTCTAAAATTTGCGAATAACTAGTTTTAAAATTTCTCTCTCAGACTTTTGAAGATTTTAAGAATGACAAGCAAGCTGTAGAATATCAACAGCGGATTGTGGATATTTTGTTGAAGGTAAGTATTCAAAAGATACATGTCTTCATATTAATGTTTACAGTATTATTCTTCTTGAATACTTTAAAGTAATCTTATCTAATGAAGCAGTATGTTACCAATATTTTCAAATTATACTATATTTTTGTCTTTAAAAATTGAGTCAAAAACGAATCACTCATTTAAAAAAGAATTTAAATTTGTAAAAAAATCTGCAAAACCTCAGTTTTATACTGGGTACCAAGATACAGAATACTACTTTTGAGAAATGCATATTGTGGTAATTGCTACATTTCTGTGATTATATGCAACAACAGGGATGAACTTCTCAGTGCTTTGAGTAAGTAACTACCATGAAGAATGCCCTTCATATGTTGCTAAGGTAATACCATAGTTTTACCATGATACTGAGATGATGGGTGACACTTAAGAATGATTTGAGGCACACAGAGATGATCATCCCAGTCTGAATCTAACTAGATTCATTCCAAAGCTATTTTGAGTTTCATGCTGTTGCTAATGAATGGATACAGAAACAGATTCTTTTACTTTCCATCTGCATAGCTTGTACCCGGCCAGTTTCTTGTGGTTATAAGCTTCAGAGTTTTGTCCTGTTCATTTGGCTGTGAAATGAAGATTTTTTCCCCCCTTAATGACTCCTAGATTATTTTGGACAAGAGGTGAAAGTTAAAATATTTCTTAGTTGTATTTCACATTAATGTTTTACCTTGATTATCTTTCTTTGTAATTTTGAAAGAATTTTGATATTTTTTAGCTCATTTGAGCTTTTTATGGATTGACTTTGTAAAATAGGCAGCAATAAATATGATAATAAAACTGCTAAACTCCCAAATAATGCGAGTGTGACCCAGAAGCTTTTCATCCAAAGTACCTTCCTAAATGATCTTTATCATCAATATATATCCAAAATAGCTGCCTATTTGATGTACAGTCTTGTCCTCTAAGTTGTGATCTTTCCTGTGCACCTAATATTCCATGACTCCCCATTGGATCGGTTAGAATTATGTTCTGCTCTGAGGTCAAATTACAAATTTGCCTGATTATGATGGGTATTTATTTTTCTTATGTAAGTCTGAAGGTAGACGACTTGATGTAGTAGAGTGACTTCAAAAACTTGTCAGGGTTGCAGATTCTTTCCATCTTAACTACTGTTATCCTTAATGTGTAGATTCTGACCTAAGTGCAGAAAGAGATCAAGAAAGTGTGTCCTCTTAAGAAAATGTCTTTAAAGTTGTGTACTATAGTTCTGCTTATTTCACATTCATCTCAAACTAGATGTATGGCCCCTTAGTTGCAAAGAGAGACCAAGAAACATAGTCTGTATTGTGGGTGACCAAGTATCTAGCTAAAAATGAGAAGTTGTTTCTAAGTTAAGAGAGAGTAGATATTGGAACACATGACATTCAAAGTCTTTTTATATTTTCTAGTCGCTGACTACTTCTCTATAACTGCCCCTTCTCTTCAATTGCTTCCTCATACATCCCACCCCACCATACATATTGCATGTTTATTAAGAATACCACAACCATGTTAAATTATTGGAATTCACTGAGTTTTCTATGTTATCTTTATAGGGATTATGTTCTTTTCCTGAGTATTCTTCCAGTCCACTGTGGCTTTTTCTTCTCTATCTCTGCTTGACAAATACCTAACCATTTTCTAAGCTGGAATTCTAATATCATTCATGAGACACTGAATATAATTCAGAGTCCAGAAATAAGCCCACATATACAGACAGTTCAATTTATGAGAAAGAACCAAGAGCATATAATAAAGGAAAGTCTTTGCAAAACAAATGATGTTAGAAAACTGAACAGTCACAATTAAGAAGATGAATCTAGACTTCTATCTCACACCCAACACAAAAATTAATTCAAAATGGATTAAAGACTTGCATGTACGACCTGAAACCATAAATACATAGAAAAAAAACATGGACAATATACTTCACAGCATTGATTTCATTAATGTCTTTAGGGACTCAATGCCACTGACAAGATTAACAAAACAAAATAAACAAAACTATATCTAACTAAAAAGTTTATGTAAATAAAAGAAACTATATTAAAACTAAAAGACATCCATTGAATGGGAGAGAATATATGCTTGCCATACATTTGAGAAGGAAATAAAATTGCTGAGGTTTGTAGAACTCAGCTCAACAACAGGAAACAATCCAATCAAAAATGAGCAGATCTGAATAGATAGTTCTCTAAGGAGAATGCTGATGGCCAACAGGCATTTGAAAAAATGTTCCCCATCACTAATTATGAGGGACATGCAAACTAAAATCACAATAAGATATTACCACATGCCTTGTGAGAATGGCTAATATGAAAAAGATCAGAAAGTAATATATACATGTGCAATCAATTAAAAAATAATATTAAAAGAAAAAGATCAGATAAGTACTATGTGTTAAAAAAGTGATTCCAGTATTCTGTTGGTGGGAATTTAAACCAGTTTGCCAGTATTGAGTTAAAAAGTATGGAGATTTCTTAAAAATTAAAGATCTGCTGTGCAATCTGACAATTCCACTCTTAGCTATCCAAAGAATATATAACTCTAACTCTAATATGCACCCCTAGGTTCATTGCAGCACTATTTATAATAGTCGAGCTATAGAAACATTTTTAGTGTCCAACAACTGATGAGTGAATGAAGATGGGCTGTGATGGAATACTACTTAGCTATAGGGAAAGATAAGTCTTGCCATTTGTAACAATATGGGTGGAACTGGATGGGATTATGCTACACAAAACAAGTCAAAAGAAGAAAGACAAATGCTGGGTGATTTCATTTGTGTGGAATATAAAGAAACAAAACAAAGAAATAGACAAAGCCAAACCAAATAAAGCCTTGGATTCTGAGATTACCAAATGGGGGTAGCAACAAAGGTTAGGAAGGGGACCTAGTGAACAGTGATGGAAGATTATTGGTATTTTGGTGGTGGTGGTGTGATTAACATCCATTTGAAGAGGGATACCTGAACTCCAAGTACATTAATGTTGTAAAGGAAGGTTACCTCAATAATAAAATACTCTGACTTGTAGAGTTGCCTCCATAAATTCGACTAATCCAATGCAAAGCATGATCTGCCTTCCCAAACATCTGCATTCTTTCTCTTTGTCAATGGCATCATTATTCTTCTGCCTATCAGGCTCAAGAGCTGTCATTTTTCATTCCTCTTTTAGCTACAAGTTCCCACCCTAATGAATAGGTGTCCTGTCTCCTTGCTCTCTGCAGCGTGTTTTGTACCTTCTCCAATTTTCATTGTCCTGGCCCTAGTCCAGAACCCCTTCTATATTTTCGGACTCTTGCAGCACCCACATCTTGTTTTCTCTATACTTTTTATTCCTTCTATTATTTTATGCTGCTGAAGGAATAATTTTCTTAAGCACAGTACTGATCATGATTAGTTCCCCAGGTGAACACTTTTGTAGCTCTTAGTTTTCTATGGAATAAATTCTACTTTCCTTCAAAATGACAGTTGAGGTCTAAGCTTTCCTTTCTATCTACCTAACTTCACCCTTTTCCTCAAGTGTGTTGCTGCCTTCTACTCCGACAGATATTTTTATTTTCTAGTGCCCATGCTGTAGGGAAAGAGAAATTTCCCTCTTACCCTTCTAGATCCTTTTTGCTGGTCAAATGATTAAATTGAGAGCAGGCAGAAGAGAAAATAAAATTGCATACACACAGAAGTCATGTAGATATGAGACTTATATGATGGAAGGAAGGTGTTTTTATACCTTTTAGACAAAATAACAAAAACAAAAAACAAAACTATGAATTTGTTAAGAGCTGGTGAAGACAAAGAAACATGAACCTGGGGCACTAACTAGTGAAAAACTAAAGTCTTTTGGGCCCTGAATTCCGTGTCAGACCATAGTAATATCACTCTGTATCATGGTCCAGGGATGCTATCTTTCACATGAGAGATTTATTTCTTATTTTTAGTTGGGACACAGAGGACAAGAGTGTCATTCTTGCACCTGCTGTATCTCAAGTAATTTTAATTCAAAATAATCAGTATGCCAAAGTGACATATTTGGGGGCAACCTGCTTTGAGCCCCATCAGTGTTTCTGCTCATACTCTTCTCTCTGTTTCAGTTACCCTCTCCCCTGACATTTCTGTCTGTTAGAGGTTCCACACAAACTTTAAAACTTAGTTCAAAAGCTACATTTTTCACTTTAAATTTTGTCTTTATCCAGTTGAACAGAATTTTCCCCACTATGGCAGTTATTTGTTCCTTTGAAATAATGATGATCACATTATGCCTTTGTATAAGATTTGTTTCCCTGTTTTCTTATTCAGAATACTCTTGAAGGGACCTACTGTAGTATCTTAGATATAGCTGATACCCAGGAAATAAGAACTCATTGAAAATAGAGAATTGGCACATGCCTAGGAAGCTGCGGCTGGGGCCAGGGATCGTGGTTCGAGTCCCGCTGGGGCACATAGCAAGACCTAGTCCCCCCTCCCCAAATAGCTGGGCGTGGTGGTACACGGCTGTAATCCCAGCTACCTGGGAAGCTGAGGCTAGAGATTGCTTGAGTCTGTGGTACCCCGGGCAACATGAGCCTGAGGTTCCATGGGCAAAAATAGTCTCAAAAAAAAAAAAAAAGAAAAGAAAAGAAAATAGAGAATTGTTATGACTTAATAATCTGTATGTGGTTCTGAAACCCCAACAGATCTGTTACATGAAGTCATCTGTTAAAGAAACTGCTTATATAAAAGGCAGAAGCCATTTGTTTCACTGGTTCGTGAATCTTTTCTGGAAACCTTCTTTCTCAAGTTATCTTTTAAACACTGAAGCAACTTCCTTCTTCCTGTGTTGGTGGGCAGATTTTTTAGTATGTTTGTTCAGAGTTAATTTAAATTTGATCCTCTTAAGATTCTAAAGGAAAATACGATTGATATATCTTTAAAATCCACCTCTCTGACAATTCAGTTCTCATCTGAGTCGTGTCTAGAAATATTTTAAAAATTGTTAAAATGATTTCCTTTCAGAATGTGCAAGTAGTTGTATTCCTTCAAATGTGTTTGGAGGAATTTTACTCCTTCAAATTTTACTCCTTCAAATCATGCTCATTGTTGCACAATAAACAGAAGAATATTTTTATAAGTCTTCCTAATGAGGCTTTCCTCCCTTCTAATTACATATTTTTGTGTGTCCAACAAGATCGTATCTTGAATAAATGGTCTTTCTTGCTCATCAGGTTATGGTGGAGAATTCAGATTTCACTCCCTCACAAGTTGGCTGTCTCTTTACATTTCTTGCCCGGCAGCTTGCAAAACCTGACAATACCTTGTTTGTAAACAGAACACTTTTTGATCAGGTGAGTGTCCTTAACAATGAGAATAAGAATTGTTTTAATTCTGTGTATCATTCATAGAAAATTTCACTGAATCACACTATTTCCTAATATAGTAGCCTATTGGCCAAATGTCTTACCAGAAGGAAGCCTGTTTATGTTTTACCATGGATCTAAATTAGTTGCTTGAATATTTTTAATGATGTGTGTAGATAGTATGATTTTGCCTAGTGACTGTATCATAGGAATATGGCTGAGGAGAGTGATTTATAGTCTGGTCTCTCAATTATTCTGTTTCAGTAAATTGCCTAGAGTTCTTTGCTCAAGAATTTTCCAATGCATCACCTCTCACAGATAGGACTGTGGTGTTTATCATCTGATGGAGAGACTGTGTTAACAAATGTGAATTTACTTACAAATGACTTTGACTCTGTCCTTACCCCAGTTAAATATGCATATATCTGGGTGGCAGAGAAAATACTTTTTATCCAGAGAAAGTTGCTAACAATAATCAGCATTTATTAAGCACTAGTCATGTTTCTAAAGAAATGTGCATAAGGTTCATATTAAAGTGTGCCTAGTAGATTCCTAGGCCAATCATTGGGAAGGTACTTTGTATCTGATATTTACTATGGCTAAGTATGAATGAATTAGTGATATAGAAAGGGAAGTTGCTGCTGTATTCAGTGTAACAGTGTAATGGCATACTTGCATGCATCCAATTTAAAAAGCCTGAATGTGAGGGCGATCTGGCTGCGACATCTGTCACCCCATTGATCGCCAGGGTTGATTCGGCTGATCTGGCTGCCTAGGCGGGTGTCCGCTTCCTGCCTCACCGTTCCATGTGCTTCCCTCCCGAAGCTGCGCGCTGGGTGGAAGAGGACGGCCTTCCCCGAATAGAGACAGACCTTCTTCGGTTGAGGGTATACGAGTAGCTGCGCTCCCCTGCTAGAACCTCCAAACAAGCTCCCAATTTAAAAAACCTATTCTTTCACCAGGTTCTTGAATTCCTATGCAGTCCTGATGATGACTCCCGGCACTCTGAAAGACAGCAGGTATGAACTCTTAAACCTCTCTTTACTAAAGGACTGGAAAGAAGACAGAGTAAGCCAGAAAAAGAATCTTTTTATGTTAGACCTCAGGAGACATATGGGGAAAATTACTTGAGTCCAACATTAATTCTAAACTAAATAATGGTAACCAGAAAATAGTGTGGTTGGTTGGTAGTGGTAATTCATGTTTAAGGAACTTTTATTAAACTAAATTCCTGGGCATACAGAACCTATCTTGCATTCAGCGTGACATCAAAGAAAAAACTTCATCTACCTCCATTTTCTAGCAACAGTTGTACACTGCTATTAATCTGGCTGCTTTAACCAGAAAAATGACAGAATCCCAAATATTGGGACACTCAACTCAACTTTTTGGCCCATCATCACTCTGTATTAGCCTATGCTTTTCTGGAGACGGGAACCCATCATTCCCTCAATACTTGATTACTGCTTCTTTCCACCTTTATGCGACTATCTTGAGGGTCTCTTCTGAAAGTAGGACTCTTAAAAAACTTACCCACTGTAATTATGAGCATTAAGTGAGTCAACCTATTTAAAATTGATAGCTACACTGTCAGATAAGCTACAAAAGGAAGTACTTGGAGAAAGTCATCCTCATTATTATTATCATTATTATTATTTTGTGGTAATAGTGCACAGCTAGGAGGGCGAGCCTCAGAAACAGAACATAGAACAGTAACAGTGACCTCTTTCTCTGTACAGCTGTGGCCAGGTGGCTTCTGCAGACAATGTTAGGAAAGAGAACAGCTACTAAAGTTTTGGTTTTCTCTCATGTTGAATAAAGAAGTCATGTGGATTCCTCATCTTTCCCCTATTTCTCTGTTGTCAGGAAAAGTAGATCATGATATACATGGTACTGCTATATAAAATGATAAAAGCATTTCATATAAATTACTAAGATAAGCAGAACTAAAACTGACTCTAAAAGCCAAACCTTGAAAAGTGGTCATAGTATACTCATATTCTGTTACTGGAAGTCCGCTTTAATATTTCAGTCTGGTTTTCTTTCTCCTATTTTAGAAATAGAGGAAACTAATGAAGTTCAAAGTCACAACTAAGATTAAAATCCAGTTCTTTCCACTCTGATCCAGGGGGATTGTCATGTGTTTTTTGTTATATGTCAAAATCTGTTACATGCAATATATTTTAGTATTTTAAGTGATATGCTGATAAAACTTTACCTTGAAAGTAATCAATTTCCTGTGTTAGAAAAATACTTTTGTTATATGCTTCCTAGAGTTCTGAGAGGATCAGGTTATTCTAGACCTTGAACTTAAATGCAAGAGAGATTTTTCCATATTGCTCTAAGGACTCTAATGATGCTCATATTTTATGAAGTCTATTCCCAATGTCCTAATTACTTATTATAGTAAAAATTAATCATATGAGCCCCAATGGGTTTGTTTTTATTGTAGTAAAATCTATGTCATGAAATTGATCATTTTAACCATTTTAAGGTGTACAATTCATTGAATCTATATTCTCACTGTTGTGCAACCATCACTACAACTCACCTCCAGAATATTTTTATCTTCTCAAACTGAAGCTCTGTACCCATCAAGCAATAATCCCCATTATCCCTCCCCTAATTCCTGACCTCTGTCATTCAACTTTTTGTCTGTATAAATTTGACTACTTTAAGCATCTTATATCAATGGAATCATATCATATCATATGTGTCCTTTTGTGACATTTATCCTGATGTTTTAAAGTGCTTTTTCAACTAAACATAATGTTTGTAGCATTGTCAGAAGAGCGTTCCTTTCTAAGGCTGAAAATATTCTGTTATCCCATTGATCAACCTTTGAGTTTTACTCTTTGGCTCTTGTTAGAAAAGCTGCCATTAGACCCCCAATGTTTAATTTGAAAAATGAATATGTAGCATGACATATGAGACATGACAACAGCAGGCAGAAGTTTACTTTTTGAAAAAAATGTATGATTTATCCTTGAACATTGTGGAGATTAGCAATGCTAGCCCCTGCACAGTCAAAAATCTGCATTTAACTTGTCTGACTGGAAATCTTCCTGATAATAGAAATAATTGACTAGCATATATTTTCTATACTATATGTATTAGATATTATGTTCTTAAAATAAGGTAAGCTAGGGAAAAGAAATTATTAAAAACATTTCTCAAGTAGAGAAAATACATTCCTATCACCATACTGTTTTTATCAAACCTGTAAGGTCACATCTGTTTAGAAGAAAATTGGCAAGTAAGTGACCATGCAGTTCATATCTGTGGTGTTCAAGGGCTCACTGTATATGGACACCCTTTTACTAAATGGAAGGTTATTTCACTATTGTAACTATTTGCAAACAATGTGGCATACCTTCCATGTTTGAAAAACAGTACCATATATCTTTTCCTAAGATGTAAAAGCATCAAGTAATAAGACAAAAGAAAAAATATTGTGGTTTGTGTGGCTCAGTAAACTTATAAAGTGCTAGTAAATAAAAGTCATTTCCAAAGAGTTGTTACTCATTTTAAATGTCCAGGTTCTCTTAGAATTGCTGCAAGCTGGAGGCATAGTTCAGTTCGAAGAAAATCGACTCATCCGTATGGCAGAAAAAGCAGAGTTGTAAGTTCTTTATATCTTAGTTCCTATAGAACTATTAAATATTTCTCCGAGCCTAACTTATTGGTACATTATGCAAATAACCAAAAAAAAACCTAATCATGGAAGTTTTTTGCCTTTGAAGTCTAGATATTAGTAAAATTTGCAGAATTTAAACAGTAAAGTTGAAATTTTTTACATTTTAGTATGAAAATGAAATTCCTGTCTTCTAATGTTTTAAAATTTCTGTTGTATTTTATCAATTTTTAGTAGAATTTAACATAGCAAATAAGACACACTGTGTTATCATTACTATTTAGTCTGTAGTTACACTTTACATACTTAATTCTAAACAAAAATACCCTGAAAAACATACAATTAATTACTTAATGTCTCATATATTGACCTTTTTAGATGACATGTTGTTGCTCTAACGATTATGTTATACTCATCTTTGAAATTTCTTATGTAGTGTTTAACAGCATCTTAATCTTAAGTTTAAAGGAATGGCAGATACTCTTCTCCCTTAAATTTTATCACACCATTTAACAGTAAATTCACATCTACTCTCTTCATTTTTTTAAATACCTTTACGCCTGAACAGACTTCTTGAAGCAATAAGCTTATAACCTCTTGCCAGTTTAGTTACACTGAAGGTTTTCCTTTTCTGTTCTAGTTATCAAATTTGTGAATTTATGTATGAACGAGAACACCAATATGACAAAATTATTGATTGCTATTTGCGGGACCCACTAAGAGAGGTAAGTTAAGAGATTGGTTTGCCCCTTTTCTTACTTAATTTCTCACCTCCTTTTTAAATAGAAATAAATATTTAATGTGTATAGCTATTCAGTAAAAATATTTGGATATGTTTATTAAAGATTGTCTTCATTTATTCAGCAGATTTCTATTGAATGTCCATCAACCCAGTACACATTGATAAATAAAGCAGGAGTTCCTGCAGATTTAGAACTTGTGTTAGTGATGGCATCTGACACTAAGGAAATCAAAACGATCACTAGAGAAGAGAAACTAGGTACAGTTTTAAAGGATAATTATGAAATTACTTCTGCAGAGTAGTCAAGGGGAGGAATGTGGAAAGAAGTGACAAAAAAAATGTGTTTGGGAATTTGAGGAGAAGCTAGTCAGAGTCAGTGGATAAGTGTTCCATGGTGGGGAACTTATGCAAGGCCTGAGGTGGGAAAAGTTTTGACATCTTCAAGGAACTGAAAAGACATAGTATAGGCGAAGATGAGTGAAGATGGAGCATAATAGACAAGAGCAAGATTTGATATAAAACTAAGGCTGCGGATGGGGATAAAATATGATATCCCCTTTTAGGTTAATGAAATTGAGACCCAAATTTCTTGGGTAACTTCTAAAAGTCCACCTCTCTCCAAGTGTTTTCCTTATCCGTATCCAAATGGTAGTTTCTGTTTACCAAGACTGGAACAGATAGTAGGTAGTGATTTAATATTGCTTTAGTGAATTAATGAATGTATTCTCTTACCTTGTGCTTTTCAGGAAGAAGTTTTTAACTATATTCACAATATCTTATCCATTCCCGGACACAGTGCAGAAGAGAAGCAGTCTGTGTGGCAGAAAGCAATGGATCATATTGAGGTGCTGATTCAACAAAATTTTAAACTTCTCCACTCAAGTGGATAGATAGCTCCTAAATTAACTGTATGCTAACTAAACGGTGGCAGGTATCCTTTATTTAAGTTGATTTACTTGAGGATTAAAGGTTTTTTTCAGATTATTTATTCTGTTTCACATTTGTGTCACAAAGCCTGTGTCATATATAATTTACTATATCATGAGTCCTGAAAATAACCCATTTTTAATCAAATCTTTGACAAACTAGAGTTACTAGTGGGTTTTTACAGAATTCTTTTTTTTTTTTGAGACTAGGTCTCACTATATTGTCTGGAATAGTCCCAATCTGGATCCAGGATCAGATTTGTGTAGTCCAGATCCTGAATCGGTTCTGGGATCCCACAGATTCAGGCGATCCCCAACCTCAGCCTCCCAGGTAGCTGGGATTACAGGCGCATGCCACCACACCCACCTATTTTTTGAGACTAGGTCTCGCTATGTTGCTGGGGCAGGTCTCGAACCTGGAACCTGCAGACTCAAGCGATTCCTAGCCTCAGCCTCCCTTCCTAGACTGGGATTAAAGGCACACACCAACCACCCCCAGCTGTTTTTATAGAATTCTTAAGCTGCTTCTGAGAGTACTTCTAGTGTTTTCCTATGATATGATGACCCTTTCTTTCCAGTCACCTGTGTATTTTAGAACCATTACTATGAGCATTATTCTCTCTCATGTATATGATGAGGTAGTGATTCTTAATTTATTTGTTCATGCATGCTACTTTATAACAGCACAAGAGTTTACTAAACAAAAAGATCTTTTTGAAAAACCTTATACATGCCTAAATGAAGAGACTTGACATGTAAGATTAACATGTCACAATGCATTATTTTTATTATTTTTCCTTACATTATTGTAATCCCCATAGTTCCTCCTACCATCATATCACTCATGCAGACTAAAAATGGATCTACATATAATCTAGTGATTTCACAATTCATTTTTAAAGGATGCGCCAAAACTCAATCCTCACTTTAGTGTCTTAGATTTGTATTACTACTATATCACTGAAACCAACTGAGCTAGCAGTTTTGTTGAAATCTGTTTAACGAGTCACTGATTACTGAAAAAAATTAGTAACAACAGATGCTAAGGTAATCCTAATTTTGGAAATAACATATCTATGATGTTTCTGTCTTTTTTTTTTTTTTTTTTTTTTGTATGGGATAACGTCTGGTGATGGTTTAGAGATATAGTGAAATAAATTATTATTCAACATTCAAGTGTTTGAAATTTTTTATACTTATAAAAATGATAAGAAAAGATGAACTCTGAAACTTTGAAAAAACTGCATATGATGTGAATTTCTAGTTCATGAAGCTTGTAAAGTTTAGAGAGATCAGAAAGGTGAACAGCATTTTCTGCAAAACATCTGGTGTGAAAAGTGGTACAGCCGGTCATCAGATGTGTGGTCTTGTGTAACTTCAACACTTTCATCTATAGGATTGAAGATCTGTATTTATTTAATGTTATCATTTTCCTGCTAACAATAAGATAAATATGTCATGGTAAAAAAACCCTAAGAACAGCTGCTATTTTGACTTATATATTTTTTCCTTTAATCATTTTGTGTTCTTTTCCCTTTCATCATTCCCCATAAGTCTCCATAGTTACAGTACAGTTCATTTTTCATCTCACTTCATCTGCATTGTGCAGTGACTTGAGCACATGGACTCCAGACATCCAAAAATGAAGCTTTGTCTCTGCATAATGTGAAATATGATTAATTAATCAATGAGCAAACAAATTACTCAGCAGAAAACTCATCCTGGAGAGGCAAGAAGTAATTTTGCTACACAACAGTTATTTCTGCTGAGTATTTTTCTCACATGCACACATTTTTCACCCTGAATTTTTGATATCTTTTAAGGCCAAGATTACAAGTATATAGTTGTTTTTTTTTCCTCAAAGGATTTCTCTGTCTTCAGTAATATACATAAAATCCACATGAAATATTTTAGGAGGAAAGTCCTCATAATAAAGTTTTTTGACAGTATGTATAGTGTATAGATTAGTGGACTTGGCAGTTTTGGTATTATAGATCTCATTTGGGAACTTGATGAAAAATTTGGATCTCTGCCTCATAATACTTCGCATGTGCACAGATACATAATTTTGTTTACAATTTCAGGAATCTACAGACCTCTCAAAACCCTTCTTATATTGGTTTTTGGATTCTGGGTAAATAGTTTCTGATTTAGATGGTCAAAACACATTTCACTAGAATATTTTTCTACTTGAAACAAAGAAATTTTTAAAAGTACATAAAACACATGTACAATTTAATAAGAAATTAAGAAGCAATCACATGAAGTAGACCATTTCTAGTACCTTTCACTGCTCCATTGCAGTTTCCGTATCATAATGGCCTGCCTTCTCTGATGTACCCTTTATCCTGGTTTTTGTGATAATATTTTACATTTATTATTACTATTACTGCATATACTTGCATCCCTAAATTTTGTCTATTTCTGAAATATATAAATAAAATTGCTCTGTATCCTACCTTTTCCCCCTGCATTCTTTTTTCCTCAGTATTCTTCAAAAGTTTGTACATTTTGTATGTAGCTGCGATTCATTTTTATTGTTGTATAGTATTCTATTTTGCAAGTGTATCACCATTTAACCATTTTGCTGTTGATGGATATTCTCTCTATGGTCATACTTATACATGTATTTTGAGACAACCACATACATTTTTCTAGAATATTGGTTCTCAGTTCATTTGCAATCCAGCTTTACATATCACTGGATAACTTCATCTTTCTCAGTCTTCACTTCAAATACTGAATCATAAACTCAGGGCCAGGAGATAGTATGGCCCAGCAGATATGTTTTAATAAGTCCTCTGGATCCTTTTGTTGTATGCTGTTTAATAATCTCTGTTTTAGAGTTATATAATTGCTAAACAGTTGGAGTTATTTTAAACCTCAGTGGATCCCAGTATTTTATGTTTTAACTTTATATTCTTTAATTAATTTTGCTACTGATAGCCTTTTCATGTTCATTGGAAAAAATTTTCTTTCTGTGATATGCCTATGTTTCCTATTTTTATAGTCTTTTTCTTATTTTTATCTAAATGTCTCTTGTACTCACTATATGGGCCTATATTCCATATAGATTGGCTTTTGACTATTCAGTTTCTTTAATGTTTAAAAATCAATACAAATTTTCTTTTAGGTATTATGTTAAATTTTTCTTTTATGTTGTCTATTTTATCTCAGTTTTCAAATTTTTGACAAATTAATTCATAATTTTTTTTATCTTTCTAGTAACTACAGGTTAGTAATAGCCCCTTTTCACCTGTACCTTCTCTGTTTTGAGATGTAGAAAAATAGTGCATACTTTAGTTTTTTGTGTCAAGTAACTATTAGTCTACAAATACAAACAAAATTGTTACATAAATATTGCTATCATAGTAACTTGTCTTTTATTTAATGATATGCTATGTTGATCTGTGGTTGGTCTTTGCATTTCAGTCATGTAACATCAATTGTTAAAGTATAGTAATAAGTCACAGAACCCAAATAAGAAGAGAGTCTCACGAAGAAAAGGATAGCTAGTGGTGTCCAAGAAAGTTCAAGCAGATGGCAGGTTGGAAGTCTTAGATTTGACAGAAAGATTAATAGTCATTAATTAACAATAGCCATTGTATTAGTCTCTGTAGGACTTATGACCTTACGTTGATTTTTTTTAAAGACACAACTGGTTACTAAATCTACCATATCAGAAGCAAAGTTTTAGAATTCTAAGCCAGAAAATTGCAACTATACTCTTTTTGTTGTTCAGGTTATTAAACTCAAAGATGAAATTCACTGACAGGGAACTTGAGAAGCTTTTGTTCTTCTGCTCATCTCATAACTATCATGGCCTAAGTCCAGAATTTTAGTGCTTTCATTCCCTAAGTATATTTCATTTACTGATTCTGAAATACCCTTTTTACATCAAAATCTTATCTTTTACATGGAGCATTTCCAATTTTGTTCATTTGCATTGTGCCTTTAAGTTGAGGCTCTATATCCAGGTCTCCTAAAATGCAGTGTAGAACTTTGTGACAATATTGTGGTAGATGATCATGCTTCATGTCTATAGCAATTCTATTTAAATTTAACATTAAATATCATTTTGCCTTTTTCTTTCACTCTAGGAACTTGTGTCTCTGAAGCCCTGTAAAGCTGCAGAGCTGGTTGCAACTCACTTTTCTGGAGAGATTGGAATGGTTATTAAGAAGCTTCAGGTAAATATTGCAAAAATATATTGGAAAGAGATATCTAGTAGAAGAGAATTACCTACCTAAGAACTTTTGGTTGTAGTAATTTCTTCAGTTGTGAGTGTTTGTATTGGGAGCAGTTGTGTGATGACCTCTGGGTCCAGAAATGAGGATGTTCATCTCTCTGCATGACAAATTTCACCTCATAGAAACATTTTTAAACTATATCCTGTGCTTATTCTTGAAATCATAATCCTCAAAAGACTCTTCACAACTCAACCTGTATTTTCTTTTACTTTAAGTACTCTAACACTGTTCTCTTTGAGCTGTGTTATCAAGCTTTTGTCATTCCCAAATTGGATTAATGCTAATAATTTAAAATTTTTCTTGGGAAATCTTAAAATAAAATGCAGGTATATGAATGTTAAATATGGAAAAGTATAATTTGAAGTCCTGTTTAAGAGAGCTAGTATTGTACTTGTCACAGCCCTAACTGTGCCAGTTGTAAGTTTTGCTCAGTATCAGTATGGCAACAAATGATAGAGGTAGGAATTAGGATGATGATAACAACCTGAAGCCCAACTAGAATCTAGTGGCAATAATAATGATTGAGGGTCAGTATGCAAAATAGATCCCAGAGCAGAGCAGTGAGTAGTATGGGATATCTCCTAGATGGGAGAAAAAGTTATGAAATTCTTTTTTAGACACCTACTGTGGTCCCACTCTATCACAATCTAGTAGGACTTGGGTGCACAAGTAAGAATACAGTCTTTGATTTTTCTAACAGAACAGAGAAGCACTTACATAACACCAGTACAGTGTTAGAAACATTAGGCCAAAGATATGTAAATGGTTATATGATGGTCTGTAAAACCATCAGACTAGAATTCCTAGACATGGCTGGACTGGATCTTGAATGATTGGTATCGGTACAGGGCAGAGCTTTGGGAAGGGCTCTCTGCATGAAGAATTTTGGGTTGTAAAGACTTAAAGGCAGACCACAACATGCATAATCAGAGAATGCGTATGTCCAAGTAAGCATTATATGGAGAGGACAGTTATAGAAGAAGGTTTGTGGAGGAAGCTTATGTACTAAAAATATAGAAGCTAGAAAATAGCTTGGGGCCTGATACTGAACAGTCTTCTGTTTAATGCTAAGAAATGTGTATCGTAAACTAGAGAATTTCTAATTTTGTAAGCAAAGGAATGATAATTAGGTCATTTTAGACAAATAAACTAGTGTAGAGGATGGACTGGCAAAGAAAGTAAAAGAGGGAGAGCCTAGGTAGATCAGGTAGAATGCAAAAGGACTAGGCAAAAGATGAAGTTAGTGGCAGTGGAGAGGATATAGCCAAGATGTTTGTGAAGTAGAGTATAGGGCCTGAAAATTAGTTGAATGTGATGGGAGAAGTTAAAAATGACAGCCAGGTATAAGACTTGGTTGTCCAGTAGGATGAAGTCCATTAACTCAGGGTAAAGACTCATCTTTAATTCAGTGAAAATTTACATACCTGCTGTGCACCAAAAGCATTGCATGCTGATGATACAAAAACATACAAGGTGTCCTGGTGCTCAGATAAACCAAAGAACAATTTTTGAGCAGTTCGACCAGTTTGATAAATCACTGCCCAAGATGCTGAGTGCGACATGGAGCCATCCAGTTCATTCTGATGAGGGCAGACAGGAAAGCATCTCTGAAACTTCTCTAAGTCCACAGGGTTTCTCTTCCCTTAAGATGTCAGTTTTGATGAAACTAAGTATCTAATAAATTGAAGAAATAAAACCAGATTGTGTGGCACAATTGCTGACATGTTGCAGATTGCCATCTCTCTATAGCTATTTATATGGTGGAGTTCATGGGTTCTTTTGGTTATCCTGCTTGTTTGGGCCTCAGATTTCCAGTTTCCACCCTCATAATAGGCCTTTTTGTTTGGAGGACCCAGTGAGGCAGCATGATCTCCTCTGTGCTACCAAAACTCACTGCCAGCAGAGCAACTTAAAACACATGCCACAGGATGATCCATGTGTAGGGAACCCCTCAGGGGTTTGTGAATAAAGAGAGATTGCTATCTCTTTTGTAGGGGGAATAACAAGGTGTTGGTGTGTTTTTCTACACTCAGAATTAATGTGTGACAGTAATTAAAATTGAGAGGAAATGGTCTCTAAATGATTCTTTAGAATTTTAGTGCATTACAGAGAGCCTAATGAAAACAATCGTGTGTACAGTTTAAAGGGATGGTCTAGAGTCATTGTTTTGCATGACATTAGTTGGAGAATTTGTTTTAATATTTAATTGTATCTTTTATTATTTTTCTATTCAGAACCAGGTTTTGCTTTTCAAATTTTTGAGGAGTCTTCTTGACCCAAGGTATGTTAAAAACTTTATAGTTTTTCATAATGCATAGATGAGAAATCAGAGAAAATAACTTGAGGTTTAGAAACTGACCCATGGTATCTCATAGTATAGTCACCTCTGGATTTTTATTATTAGTGTGACAGTTAAACAGATAAACTAAAATATGTGAGCTGAAAGTAGATTATGTATTGAGGGTATACTTTTGATTCCATTTGAAATTGAGCATACACCATGAGTTGTCATCAATGTAAATAAAATATTGGCTCCACACTATGAGGACATATTTCAAGAAGAGTTTGATAACCATCCAGCTTCCTCTTCCTTTCTTCATTTCTTTCTATTCCTTATTCCATGCTATCCATTGATAGCTTTACATTTCAAAGAGAACACTAGCCCACCCCTAAATGTATTACCTTGCAAACTCACCTTTAAGTGTTTTGTTTTTAATTTTTTTTTCCTGACAATGTGGAAAGGAAAGTTTAAGTGTTTTTTACCTATGCTACTATGGTATATATCAAATAAAAACTAACTGAAGATAATGAAATTAGTATTAGTTTGTAAGAAAAGCAGCTGTGCACATGAGATCTTAGCCTTTTGCTGTACCTATAAGAAGTACATTGGATGTTGATTTTAATAGTATTTAATATCCTCTAACACTCAGTGATTCTTAACCATTATCGTGCATCAAAAGTTTCACCTAAGAAACTTTAAAGTTTCTTTAAAGAATACAAATATCTGTGCCCAAGCCCTCAGAATCATGGTATGTGGGGATATTTGTGATGTACACCTAGAGTTAAGCATCTCAGCTCAAGCATACTACTACAGGATGGTACAGCTATCACATCAGACACAAACTTTTAAGTTGCTGTGTTATGCACACTAGCCATTGAAAGCAATCATTTACTTTGGCAGTTATATCAGTTATTTAAAAACCAAAAATACCAGTAATTCAGTTGATTGTAATATTTCCTTTGAAAGTTCAGTCATTTGAATCTTTTGCAGTCTGTGCTGCATTTAAATTTAGAGTAATACAGATGTACATATGTAGATGTATGGAGAAGCAGTCTGATTATAGTTACCCTGTTCAAGACCTTTTCAAAATCTGTCTCTAAAATTGTAACTCAACTTTGGCAACATAATGACAAGTTACTGAATATAAATGCCAAATGAATTATGACTATATTAAAAACTACATGTCTGTCTTTAATTTCTTATTCTCAGAATAGTACTGGGACTAGACATTTTTTTTGTAATTTTTGTACAATATTGATCATGTTTTTACGGTTGTCATTCTTAGGGTTTGGCCCTCCCGTCCATACTGCACCCCTTATTCCTTCTCCCCATCCGATCACTCTAATTCCTTGCGCTACAAGTCATTGGTCCATGTTTGACCCACTGGACTTTTCTTTTTCTGGAACAATGTCCTTTTTTCCTGGGTGCATGTTTGCACTCCTGGACAGCAACAGGCAAGACTGCTCAGATCTCCAGAAGTAACTGAAGCAGATAGTCAGGCCAAGCACATCAGGAACTTGTAGGACAAGTGCATGATGTGCTTATCCAGGATCTTTTCTGGTATCTGTCACGTGGTGCTGTTTGTGTGCCATATAGTTCTGATATCTTGGTTTGGGAGCCCAGCTCCCAGCTGCTGGCATTGGGGCCTTTCTGATGGGGACAGACTTCCCCATGTCGTTGGTCCAGTTCCTCTCCTCTCTTGTTTTAGCAGTTCTGCCATGGGGCCACAGCTACATCTCTATGATTCTTTTCCCCCATTGGTTGGTAAAGGAGGGAGCCCCATCCACATTGCATGAAACTGTGAACCAGGGGTTTGGTTCCCCCACCCCAAAGATGATGCAAGTAGACGTCTGTAACAGGTCACCACAATCACTGGTCTCCCATTCTTGTCTCAGTGGTTCCCAGCATGCTGCTTATCCTACCCAGGTGGTGAGTGTATTCAGAGCAGTTATTACTTCCTTTCTTCTCCATTATATCTGCTGCTGGAGAGACGTATTTTCATTCCTAGTACAGGTCTGATTGAGATTGGAGTAAACCAGAGGGGAATCCCCCCCCAATCCCGAGACCCAGCAGAGGTACCCAGCCCCCATCCTCTGCCCATGTAGAGACAGAGACCAGCTTCCCCAGCCTGAGACCCCTGGATCCAAGGCCCTGAGACTCTGAAACCTGTGTGGCATAGGGACTTACTACTCTACCCCCGTCAGTGGCCTAGGCTACAGCTCTTCTCCAAGGGCTTGAGCCATCCGAAAGGACCTTCAATCCTACCTCCAGACTGACTAGCTTCACAAGGCTGGGCTTGGGAGGCAGAGCCTACAAATACCCTCTCTCAGCTCAGGCCCCAGGGGATCTGCCCAGCCTCCTGCACACACCCCACCCCAACCCCCACACACACATAGAAGGGAGGAGTCTAGGTCCTCCAGCCTGAAACCCGTAGACCCTGAGATCCCAGTGGTGCAGGACTCACCCTACCCCCCCCACCCTTGCCAACAGTGTAGACTGCAGCAGAGGTGTGCAGGGGTCCCTCCACTTTTTTAAAAAAAATTTTAATTAATCATTTGTATTTCGCTGAGGCAGTTTGGATGCCTTAATCTGTTAGAATTAAATGATGGAGCTATCTTAGAATTGGAGATGCAGAGTAGGGGGAAAGAAAAGCAGTGGGCAAAGGATGGAGACAGTTGGGGTACAAGGGAGTGAGAAGAGGGTGGAGTATTGAGAGGGCTGAGCTAGGTGGAAGAGGAAAGAGGCTCCTAGCCCCAACTCCTTACCCTTCCCCTGGAGCCTGTGCACTACTTTTCCCATGCCAGAATTCCTTCTTGTCTCTGGTGCTTCCTTCCTCCATTGTCAGATCAGTTCTCTTAGGATCCAATTCCTCTTCTCCTAGGATAATTGTAATCAAGTTTTTTTTCCCCCAACCATCCTACCTGGAGAGAAAGGTAGAAGAATAGAGGATTGTCAGCTTTGAACTTCACCTTTTCTCCATATAACAAGTATAGATGACAGTAGTGATCAAATCTTACTTTTTTAAAATAAAAAAATGCCAGTATTAGTTACTATAAATATCAGTACATTCATTTGCTCTGATACAGCAATTACTTTTTCAATTTCACAGTAAATGAACTATGGTGGAGGACTTGGTGCCTGGTAACATACATCTGAAGGATGTAGTCCTTTGCCTCTTTGTCATATACAGTATTGTAAACCACTGTTACTTCAACAAAATGGCAGATTACAAGATTGTCATAGGTTGTCAATGGACCATCTTGCTGTTACTATTTATAGTTAAATTTGAAAGATGTGAGTTAGGTAACATCCTTTAAGAGTACTGTGAAAGTTGTTTGTTTGTTTGTTTGTTTGTTTTTTATTGAAGTAAATTTGGTTTATTACAGTGTGTAAGTTTCAGGTGTATCGCTTTGTACTTTGAAGCTGGCATTATGATCATTACCAAACGTCTAGTTTCCAGCTACCATTATGCTGTTGACCTCCTTCATGTATTTACCCTTTCACCTCTGGTAAACTTTCTGTTATCAGATCTAAGAGTTTCTGTAATTTTGTTTCTTGAGTGAAATCATGGTATTTGTCTTCTCCTGACTTATATCACTTAGCATAATTCCCCCAAGGTTCATTCATGTTGTTACAAATTGCAAGATATCATGTTCTTTTAAGGATATGTACTATCCTATTGTGTGTATATTCTTTTTTATCTCGTCATCTATTGATGGGCACTTAGGTTGTTCCCATGTCTTTGCAATTGTGCCTAATACTACAATAAACATAGGTATATATGCATATATATATGCTAATTAATGTTACATGTTTTTAGGATAGATGGCCAGAAATGGAATCGTTGGTTAATATGATAATTCTGAAGTTTTTGAGAAATCTCCATACCATTTTTCATAGTGCTTATACCAGTTTACCTTCTCTTTTCTTTCTAACATCACCAATACTTGTGGCTTATTCTTTTTATAATTGCCATATTCATAGTTGTCAGGTGAAATTTCATTGTCATTGAATTTTGCTGTGTTTACTGGCAAACAGTTTTACATTTACTTGAGAAACATTTTTACATCTGTAAATTAATCCTAACCCAGTATAATCATTCTAAATTAATTTGCCACACATTATTTGTTCCTAGCATATTAATTTAACGGGAAGAGCCTCTGTACTTGCCTCAGAAAAAAACAGAGTAGCCCAGCCCTTCCTCCTTCCCCAAAAGCAACATGATCTTTTTTTCTTTTTTAATTAATTAATTAATTTACATAGTTGTTGGGTATGTTCCCTTTTTCCCCGCCTCCCCAATCCCAAATCTGGTCACTCCAATTCCAAAGATCTGCATTCCTGTGCTGCTTAGATTTCCATTCTTGACTTTGTGACATGCCCATGGTGTGTCAGCCTTCTTGCTGGTTATCTCCTCCATTTTGGTTTTAGTTCCATTTTGCTGCTTCTTTGCCATTTATTTCTGGACTCTGGCTTAGGGATTCCATCCTCTCACTCCCTGTCAGTAGGTAAGTTGCTTATTAGAGACAGATGTCAGTGAATGGTTAGTCCTGCTTGTCTCATCTCTCAGCGGCTTGCAGCTCAGCCTTGGAGCCACTGCCACATTTCTGTGGCCTTCCTCCCCGTGTTGAGGAAGGGATCTTAATCTTTCTGCAGGCTTCTCTGAGCCCTGATTTTTGGCTCCCAGTCCCTAGTGATGGTATAGGTATAGCTCTGTGATAGGTCCTTGGTATAGCTGGTCACAGTCCTAGTCCTTTATCCATTGTTTTTCTCCATGCTCTTCATGGGTCCTGCCCAAGTGATGGGTGTATCAGGGCTTTTTGTTGTTCTTTGGCCACCCACCATCCCCAACCCTTCCCCTCATGGCCATACCCTGGCAGGACTTGGGATCTATGCCTTGGTGGGGGGTTCCGCCCCTCCTCTGGGTGGCTCCCCCACCCTTTTTCCTGCCCAGGTCATGCTTACCTAGGCAGAAACCCTTCCCCTGGGACCCTACCAGTGTTGGGTGAAGCTAGGGAGGTAGCGTGGCCAGAACTCTGGGCGCTTGGTCTGCTACCAGTAGAGGTGGCTGACAAACGCAGGGCGGCTCCCCCCACCATTGCCCCCACCCAAGTTGTGCTTACTTAGGTGGAGACCCCTCCCCCGGGGCCCTCTCAGCTTTGGGTTCTGCTGGGGAGGTAGCACAGCCGGGATCCCCACCCCACCGGGGGCCTGCACATATGCAGCCCCCGAAGAGGGGTTCGGCATGACATTACTTTTAACAGCAGCCAAATCTCCAGCTTTACTTTGCCTAGCCAAGATTAAGGGCTAACAGGATCCCCTTGGCCAATCTTTAGGCTCTTTTGAGCCCTTTTCTCAACTAGAACTAACCTTGGGGTTCATCTCTGTCCTTGTAGAGACCAGTTTTACCAGAATCTTGTGAAGTCAATTTAACCAGAATTTTCCTACCCTCAGTGTCCGGTCATTCTAATATTTGACCATATTCCTCATCCCTTGCAATACCCAATAATATCTGATCATTCTGGCCTACCTCCAGCAGGAAGCCTATTAGGTCAATTAAGCAAAGAATTACCCTATTTTCTTAGCAATGTCTCATCCACTCAATCTTCTCCCCTCTCACTTGTGGCTATAAGTCCCCACCTTTCCTTATTGTAGTGACAGTTGAGCCCAGTTTCTCTCTCTCACCGCAAAACCCCATAGCCATAGTCCCTCTACTTACTGTGATTGCTTAAATCGTCTTTTTAAAGATGTGTCATCATTAATTTTTTAACAGCCTTGACTTAACAAGACTGAAACTTCAGCTCTGCCTTTAGAAAGTACTCACTTTCATAATGATGTAACTCTAAGATATCAGTCATAATGTCCATTTTTCAAGTCCCAATTCCTAAATTCTTACTTTATCCTCTTACTTTGTAGGAAGCAAGTATCAACTGGGACTGTGCCCTAAATATATTTGTAAATTTGATATTTGGCATTTCAGTAGAATCTTATCTATATAAAGAGTATTTTTAAATGGTACTATCCCAGACTAATCCTTACAAACCTATTTAACCACAGTGTAAATATTTAACAGTAGTGAGGGAAAGAAGAAGGACTCTTTTCCTTTTACCCTTCTAAATTCTCTGTTGAGGCCCTGTAAGAGAGTAACAAGAGAAAAGCATATAAACTTATCTAGTGCAATTTTTACATGACATGGGAGCCTTTATAAGGAAATGGAAACCTGAGAAGTGGTTGAATCTGTTTCTATGCTGTTTGATAAGAAGATCATGGAAAAAGGATAGATCCAAAAGACATGAACCAAAGATAATAAATTGAGGTAACTTAGCAAGGTTTGTTACTCTGAATTCCTCTGTGTCTCTGTCTTTGAGATAAGGATATGCCTTTCTTCTTGACACAGGGAGAGAATCTGTTACTTGATGTTACTTATGACCATGTTTTAGGGTAGCATATCATGAACACTCTCATTATTATATTGAATTCTGTTTTGAGTGTAGAAGGAGAAGGGAGGAGTTGGCTTCCTAAGCTGGCCTTAGACAGAGTTTTGAATTATAGGAAATTTGTCCCCTTAAAATTTCCCTTTCCCTTACCTTCTCTCTTCCTCCCTCCCCTTATCCTCTTCTTTACAGGGGAGTAATACACACACACACACACACACACACACACACACGTCAGGCTCTCGACTGTATAAATATAGCAGTATATATAGTATTGTTGCTGGATAGGTTTTAAAATCCAAAATTCTCCTCCTCCCAAGTTCCAATCAAAACCTGATTGTTTCATTCATTTCGTTCATTGTTTTGATCTGTATTATGTGACACTTTTCCAGTGAGAATATTCAAGTAACATGAATACATCAAAACATACTAATGGAAAAAATTTTCCAATACCGGTTGACCTCAAGGGCAACAGGCAGGCAGGTTGTGTGGATTAGTTTACATTTATCTTAGAATGACTGATTTTTCATTACATTTTAACCTCTTTTAAACAAGTATGCTTGTTGACTAGTCTGAAAGATTAGAGTTTTGTCAAGCATTGGGAAACTAAGGAGAGTAGGGAAAAGTACTTAGAAAATTAGCATCATGAACAGGTAGACCCAGAGGCTTTGCCTATCCGTTTTTCCCCTGAAGATAACTTCCGGCTATTTTCACCGTTATTTCTTCCCTTTCTGTTTTTCTTAAACAACACAATTTTATTTTATTTTTTTTTAATATTCTGGGCTCCCCTAACCATCCTTTGAAGTTTCAGTAACAGCATTCTGGGAAGCAGAAAAAATGAAAGAAAATAATTATTTTTGCAATGAGAAATGCCTATGTATATGTGTGTGTGTATATCAGACTATAACTGTTTTTCCTCTTGCCCCCCCATACCTAAGTTTATAGTATCCTTAAACCTCTAGATATAGTTGTGTATTTGCATGTGTTTATTAGATTGTTTTGAAGGGGGTAGCTTTTAATTTTGTCAATAGCATTTTTTATAGGGATAGGTCATCTAATCAAATTCTTATGTATGTTTCTGTTTTTTTAATCCATTTTCATTAAGTTATCTTTGATTATATAAATAATGTCCTCATTAGAACTGATTGACCTATGAAGGTTTTGGTGCTATCTGTATATAGGAAGATTAGTTTTGAAAGGAAGGGGATTAATCCTCCAGAAGCAAATTACTTGCCTGAATTGAGACCAAAAGCTTGGGAGAGAAAGGATTTGCATCCTCTTCCAATTCCCCTTCTTTGGGTCAGAAGCTGCTTAAAGTCCCACCCCACCCCCACTCTGGGTATGTGTTCCTGCTGACCCTGAATTTTCACAGGAGTTTTGATATATTTACATCCAGATACAGGTTCTTTGTGCAGCTTGAAGGACAATGCAAAAGAACACTGATGTATGTGTGTGTGTGTGTAGCTGTGAGGTATATAGGGAATACAAAGAATGTGTAAGCATATTTATTTTCACAAAATATTTTCCTCACTATGGTTTCTTGGTAATATCAATTTAGCTTTGTTATCAGTGTCCTGTAGGCATCTGAAATATATGGTATGGTTTCTTGTAGTTAAAAAAGCCACATAAATCATTATACTGTACCTCTAAGTCTTTAATCAGAATAAATTAAAAATTAAAATTGCATTAAAGATGAGTATCTTTGCCAAGAAGCAAAACATAGATTATGGAAATGGCTATACATTGGATTTAAATTGAATCTGTCAGTGTTTCAGTGGATAATTTTTGAAGCAACATTTTAAGATACTGACACAGTGTTGAAATAGCGTATTTTTAAATTAAAATGAAAAGTTAGAACATTAATGTGTTCATGATTTCTTGACATCTAAAAATAACATGCCCACTTCAGTTAGTACCCATCGTGTAGCCAGACTTACTATCAGATAATATATTTTTAGTTAGTATTTTGCCAGAAGCTCCAGTTTGACCTTTGGAATCTTAACACATTTCCCAACCTCCAAGACTTTTCAGATAGGTAGATAGATAGAAAATAGCCTACATGCACATATTTCTCTGTTCCTTTATTCAGTAATTCTGAATAAAGAGATTGTTATCTTCTAAGTACTATACTAGAGTTTGAAATGGCTCAAAATTATACTGTTTTTTTCTATCCAAATTTCTTTTCTTTCTTGGCAGAGGGCATTAACCATTTTGTTTTACTATTTCCTTAGTAATTACAGTACTATGACAAACACTGACAAAAAATGGTATAAGAAGGGGTCTGCCTTCAAGAGAGTGTACATTGTAATGAAAAAAAAAATAGACAAAATTATCAAGCAGTTGTAGAGTAAATATCTTAAATAAAACCCAGTGTGGTGATGAACTTTTCACTTTCCATTACCCCCTCCACTTTTCAGCCACACCATACAGATATTCTATCCAAATATTAGAGATAAGAAAAATTCTATTCATATTTGATGGATTGTTTTGACATTTGATTATTAGCCAGAGTGACCAAATCCCCTTAGGATCTTAGTTCCCTTACATTGATTTGATGTGGTAGAATCTTTGTTGTTAGAAAAGTACACTTGTCTGCATTTCTCTGTGCCTCTTAGAAGTTTGTAAGGGATTGTGTCTATCCCTGTATGAGAGAATGACAACCCTGCACAAAATAAAGGGTCCTTCTGGACATCACTGGGACCAAAGTGTGCTGCTGGATTCCTTCTTGCCAAGATAGGACAGGTTCTGTGTATCTTAACCTAGTCGGTTTGTGGATCATTAACTGTTTTGTTAACTTACAGTGTCATACAGATTCTGTAGTACTGTCTTTGCTAACTGTAATAATCACATTTAAGTGCTTTTTTATCAAGCAGGTTACATGCTTGTGTTTTGTTCAGTTGACAGAGAATCACGTTGTGCTGTTTTCAGTGTGGTTTGTATAGGCTCTGGGTTCAGCCTAACAGCCTTGGGAAGCAACTTGATTTGAATAAAAACATTGAAGAATAATTTTCTTTTTTCTTGTTGTGAGCGATAAATTTGACTTCTCAGTCTAAAATGTACTAAGCAGTCATTGGTATGCCTCATCTCCAAGGACTGGATATATGGGAATGAGCAGAAGATTTAAGCAAATAGGATTTAGGCCCAGCTGAGGTTACCCAAAACAAGTTGCTGTGGGAGATTGTGAAATCCTCTTTCTCAGGGATCTAGAAGAGTAGTCTAGACTGGCCTATTTTTTGTGTAGTGTTTAGAGGTGGGAAGATTAGACTTTTTTTTTTCATTTCCACATATTTTCATCAATTATTTACAAATTGGAATTTGAAATTTTAGAATCATTTTAATATAATGTCTTCAAAACTGATAGTTTCATCTTTCTCTCAGATGACTAATGTACAAGATTATCATCTTAAATGATTTTCATAACTGGGAAATGCATACTTTCTCCAACCTGAATTTTGACATGTGATTCACATGTGTACATGCTTGTATATTTTATAAGGCATATGTATACTTTGTTTTAAAACTAACAATAGGAAGTCTTGTATGTGCCTTGTGAAATTTTCCCTTATATATATTTAGTTTTTATCTTTAAGTCAATGCTGTTATAAAATTGAGAATCCCAAAAGAGCAGATAAGGTTTAGGTCTAAAATACATCATTTTGACAGTCATTATAGTTACCAGTGAATGTGGTAGCTTCTAGGAGACTAACACAAACAGCACTTGGGAGATGGATATAACAAATTGTATTTATTTGCAGGACTGGGTAACAGTCAGAAACTGAGATAGATTCATTAATGCTACAGTTTATTAAAGTTTTGATTATGTTGGTATTGCCTGATCATTTCCCAGCAGACACATTATTTCTCTTACAAAAGAACATCAAATTCTATTCATTTGGGTAATTTGCTTCATTTGATGCATATTCACATCTTCACTGGTTGTAAAGGGTTTTGTCAATAAATGTTCTAGGAAGAATTAAATACTGTTATTCATCTGCAGATGCTTATGTCTGATCTTAATTTGCTCCATAGTTTTGCATTTATAAGTCGCATTAACAGAAATGTGATGTAAATAAAATACTAACAACACCTACAATGTAGTATAAACATCTGGACAGTACACTGACTCTCCCTGATGTTGAGAAACATTGGCTAACATTTCCTTTCTCTTTTACCTCATCATGTTCTATGGAGAACAACCTTGATCCTACATAGAAAGCTACCATTTCCTTGGATTTATCATATGCATCTGTTTTCTCCATGGAGAGCCTTCTGACAGAATTTATTCCTTTCTGTCTGACTTCCTATCACTTGTGCTTTTCACCTGTCTGTATTTGGGTCCTTCTATGTGAAGGTAGTCCATTGCTCTATTTCTAGTCAATTGAGTTCAACTCAAGCAGGTTACATGCTTGTGTTTTGTTTGTACATATACTGAACACCTATTATGGGCCAGATCTATGCTAATGACAGGTGTAAATGATGCATGTAACATGGCCTTTGCTCTGAATTTATAGATGGTTGGGACTCATTAATTTTTAAGTTATTTGGTAAGAACTAAGGTTGTAGTAGACATAGAGAATAGCCACTCACAGAATTTAGCATTAAAAGCAGTTGTGAAATACAAGATAGTTGTTTTTTTTTTTAAACTTGGTCTGTGGGTCTTACAGGCAATTTAAGAAGATACTGAATTTCCTATCATTAAGTATTGAAAACCCCAGTAGCAGAACTAAGTTCAACAGCCAGGAATGAGTGTCACAAAGCTGTCAATTTAGGAAAGATTGCCTTTGTCTAAATATAATTTCTCTTTTTGTAACTGAAGACCCTCACTGCTACCCTTAAAAATAGTAGTACTGTTTACTATTATTTATAGAATATAACACCCAGATCATTCTCCCTGGAATTCAGAGACTCTCACCTATGATTGTTGGTACTGCAAATGTTAAGTGTGCTTTAGAGTGATTGTCCTGGAAACTTCAGGCACATAGTTTCTTTTGATACATCTTAGTTCAGTGAACCATACAGGTATTGTCTTTTTCTTGTGCTACCATATTAAAAAACAAAAACAAATGTTGCTTTAACACATCTGCCATAACCTTTCTTCAAAAGCAGTCATTTTGTACTTTATTAACCCTATTCCAATCCTTTATATAAGGAGCTTCAGTTGAAGAATCCTGAATATAGAACTTTTTGTTTTAGTTATGGTTCCATTCTTTTTATTTATTTATTTTACATTGTTGTAATCCCCATATTTTTCCTAAATGGAATTGAATTAAAACTGGAGAGGTGATAATTCTTAGGTCTCCAATGAACAACAGTTGTTTTTCTCAGTTTCTTTTGACCACTTGCACAAGTTATGTGGGTATGGTGAATGGGGACTTTGTGAATAATTGGCATGCAAAGCAAATGAACCCACAGATATTGTGTATCCTACTATTAATCTACTTAATTTTTATTTTAATGACAGCCAGAATGTTAGCTTTTACTGCATGCATGCAGGCTTTCAGACTTGATTATTAAAAAGACACATGGTCTCTAACGTCACAGAGTTAATAGTGTTTTACAGAAGATAGAAAATTACAGAAGTGACCACAATGTGATGCGACTGGTGCTTTGAGGGAAGTGTAGGCGGAACAGCTGTTGAGACTAGAAGATGGTTTCTAATATGAAGTTACAGATCAAACTGTTTAGATGGATTGGGGCCATCTTTCCTTCCTTTAGAGCAATGGTGTAACTACTGGAATGATGTACTGGAACCTCCACTCAGTATCTTTTCCTTCACTACTCAGTGTAATCAGAGAAGTATTGTCATTTAGCACACTTCTGATATAATTACACAATTAACTCCAATAACCTAAGTATAACTGAGATTTAATTCACAGTTTTACCTGACCAGAGATAGTCTCAGCTTTAATGTTAACATATTTTTTACCTTAATTATAGAGGTGATTAGTTAGTGCTTTCTTGTATTTTGTGGTTTCAGGGAAGGGATTCATATAAACCAAGAATTGCTGCAAATACCTCCCTGTATTACAGAGCAGTTCATTGAGCTGCTGTGTC